>VXBC01002309.1:1939384-1951754 GCA_013399945.1 Ploceus nigricollis
GGAAGGAAGGAAGGAAGGAAGGAAGGAAGGAAGGAAGGAAGGAAGGAAGGAAGGAAGGAAGGAAGGAAGGAAGGAAGGAAGGAAGGAAGGAAATTTTACACAGTTAATGAAGCAGACCTAGTCTGGAAATAATGAAGAACTATTTCTTCATATTAAAGCTAATTGTATTGTGATACAATCTTCCTAAAGTAGCATTGCAGTTGAATCATCACTGATGCTATTCACTGCTTATGGATTTTGAAGAGGGCACAGTCCTGCATTATTACTGATTTGAAGCAAATGACTAATAAAATCTTTTTCACTTCTGAATTTGGTGAAAATCATTATGATACCCTAGATGGACACAAAAGCTATACATATATTTGCTGGATATTCTCAAAACATGTCTCTTCTACCTTATTGCTCATCAGTAGCTTTTACAACACATTAAGAATGAATAGAGATGCTGTAGTCCTTTTGGGTAAGCGTATTCTTCAATGAAGTCTTAAAGAACGTGCTCCTTATCAAACAGTTGTACCCACCCTTTTCTTGAGATCTTCATACTTTGCTTTGTCCCATTTTAGCTGAAATAGTTGTTGCCACATGGCAGAATTGACAGGTTGGTCTGATGCATCTCTGCAAAATAAAGCATCTGTGAAACTGGGCTCTTTAAAAAAAAAAAAGTGTGAGTAACACCAATCTGAGTCTTTTCTAAAGCAATAGAAAGCCCTGGAGACTTGTGGTATGCTTGTAGTGAGTCACGTGGGGGTTGTCATGGCATCGCTGCTCAGAAAAGGAATGAATAGCTGGTGGTAGCATTTCAAACAATAAATTTAACAAATAGAAAACAAGAACTGAATGTTAGAGCAAAGAGTATTTTATTCATACATTAAATAGATTACCAGTTATACTTCACAAATCAGCTCTACTTCTCACTGGTGAAGGAAAGACAGTGGTGTAAGCCATTAATAAGATCCATGGCAGGGAGGTTAGAACCAGGCAATCTTTAAGGTCCCTTCCAACCCAAACCAATCTATGATTCTACGAATAATTCATACAAATATGTAAAGGACTGCATAACGGGCTATATTTACTGAGTCTTGACTTGCATGGCACACCTCAGTAATGCTCTGAACAAACCCACAGTGTGGTCTTTTGCTCTGCAATACATTTTTTTAAACATTTATTTCATTGATTAAAAATGCACTTTTCAAAAGCCAGGGCAAATGTGTTCATACTGAAATAGTTCTGGGGTTTAATAGACTTTTCACCTTTCTTTATCTGCTTAATATCTGATTGCTAAGAAAAACAGGCACAGCAGACTTCCAAAAGCCATTTACCTGGCTTCTGGTAAATGACTGGTTCTCATCCACAGCCACCTTGGCCTTCATTCTTCTTAGACAATACTTGGCAGAAAAGTGAGTGGGCAAAGATGTTTACTCAGGCCCTCTCAAAAATAGGAAAGGTTCTGCTCATTCAAGATCAGCTTTGACTCCTCCAAAGATGACTTTGAGCTGACACAGATCATTTGAGGTTTCTGTCCTCATGGTATGGAGCACCCTGAAGCTGGATCTGGCAGACTGCTGAAGAAATTTGCTTTTGGTTCATGCATTTTCTTTATAAGGTCCTTAGTTCCTAAGGAGAAGACTTGAATTACAACTTGCAGCTGCCGTGGGTCTTTTAAAACAGGTAGATTAATGCACATCATATAGGAGTACTGGGAAGTAGGGAGGGAACCTTTGGCAGATAGTACCAAAATTCACTAACGAGAATTGGTCTGTTCAGGGATGAACCAGAGGATATTCCTCTTTGCTGCAAAGCAGTTTGTGCAGTTTGATCTTACACAGTGTTTTATGTGGATGCAGCAACACATCTATCACACAAATACCCAACACAGAATCAGTGCCAGTGCTCTTTTTCATATGTATCTTGATTATCTTTTTCATTTCAGTGGTTGAAGCAAGGTTGATTATAGGCATTAGTGATTTTTATTACACTTGGTGTGAAATGGAGCTTAAACAGCAGAAGCAGACATATAATTAAAATCTTGATACCTACTAATTTTGAGCTGTAAGGCAAATACTCTTATTTTCAGACAAATGATGGAAGGAAATGAAGAGTGGGTTTTTTCCCACTGTTTGTGTTCTTAATTTCTT
The DNA here is from genome assembly GCA_013399945.1 of Ploceus nigricollis. Taxonomy (NCBI): domain Eukaryota; kingdom Metazoa; phylum Chordata; class Aves; order Passeriformes; family Ploceidae; genus Ploceus; species Ploceus nigricollis. The sequence goes on from VXBC01002309.1 coordinate 1,941,520, forward strand.
GTTAATATAAAAGAAAGATGTGGAGAATATCAGTCAAAATAATAAAGAGTACAGAATTTAAGTGTATTTTTTCAAATACCTATATTTCTCAAATATAAAATTGTGCTTATAACACAATTATATTTTGCTCTTGAACAAATAAAAGTGCTTGGTATGGCCTTGGTCTTTTAAATGCTAGATGTTTAATGACCTATTATGCACTGATCTGAAGGACATCATTATCTTTTTACTGATTTTGATGAAGCCCTTAAAATATAAGAAAAACATAGACTCAGATTGATGGAAACATGGCCCAGTAAGAAATGAAATCACCTGGCATGGGTTCCCAGCTGCTTCTCAATTACATTCTGTGAAGGGAAGTGGCTTTAAACTTCCTCCTTGGTTGCCTATTCTCTTTCTACCCTCACAAACTGTGCATGTATGCATTCTAAACTGGGTTCTGGGGGAAATTGATATTGCTGGGTTTTATTTTGACATAAGGAAAGAAAAACAGCAGTTTCAATGGTTGTCTTCATGTTGAGCTACCTAAGGTCCAGCAGGTCCTTTCTATCAGAAGATGGTGATGGAAGTCAGGGACAATAGGTCCTACCTCTAGTTCTAATTTCACTTCTAAACTTAGAGCTACAGCAGGAAAATCTTTAGAATGGTGGTTCACTGCTTAGTCAAAGCAGTCTTCTGAAGCATCCTTAAAAAGCTGCAGACTGGACTTGCATGTAATTTCTTAATAGCAAAAGGTACTTGCTGAAGAACAGGTGAGAAATTAGTAGATAATGAATGTGAGAATATTTTTACTTTTTGTAAAAACTGCATTTTTCACTATGTATTAAGACACAAATACATTTAGATTTCACACACAGCAGAGAGAATTGTGTTTTCTGCAGCATAAGAGCAAGGTAGTCAATACCAGACTACTATGTTAACCTGTTAATCATGGAGTGTACTCAGTTTCTTATTGGAGATCTCAGCACCCTATGGCTTTCATAGGTTTCTGGGTTTGTTTTTTAATCTCGATTTTGCTTTGGTCTGATTTTTAAGCAAACCTCTTTATAAAATATATAGGGCTGTAAGCTCTGCAGGTGGTATTGCTGCTAGGAATTTGATTCTTGAATTACTTCCCACTATGTTGCAAATTAGTGAGTCACTGCCCTTTCCTCTCCACCCCCTTTGCCAGCAGAAGAGCTTGGGCTGACTCAGGAGCTGTTAGCTACAGCAACTGCTCATGTTTACTGCCCAGTTACAGAATAAGTTAAAAAAAAAGCTTCTTCTGCCATTGCACACCCCATAGAGAATGTATGTTTGGAGGTACTGTTGCTCACCATGACCAGAAGTGCTGTTTTCATGTTTTTCATTTGCTGTGAACTTGGTATATTTACTAAGAGAAAGCAAGATGGTGAATGTACATTTTCTAAGGCTTAAAAGCCTTTCTGTATGTATGAAGAGGAAAATATGCCTAGGTTTTTTTTTGTTGACAGCTTTCCTGACTATTTTAAAGTTGTGGCTATTTCTTACTTTATTCTATGAAGTGTTTTATGCTGACTTTGAACATATGCACAGACTGAACCACAGGATGGGAACCACTTGTGGGTGTGTTGGAGGATCAAGCCCAGTCTGCCTTCATTCGTTGCCTGTCCCTGGATGTGCATTTCAAGATGCTGAGAGAAGCCAAATTATTGTTTGGTCAGTTCAGTATGTTACATGACAGGACCCCGTGCTGTGACTCTGACCCTGCAAGCACACCCCCTTATCAGATAACTCACGAGCAAACCACCCGAGTCAGTAGTTGAAGAGTCCATCTGTACTCAGGGGGATAAAAAAAGCAGCTGGAAGCTGTGCTGGGAGGAGTGGGATGTGCTCTGTCTGTGCATGCAGCATACCCAGGGGCTTCCATCTAAGAGCTGCCTGCAGTCACGCCAAGGGTGCCTTTGTGCACGAGTGTGAGCAAAGCGTGGCACAAGTGCTTGCGGTGCTGAGTGGTGCAGAGAGAGGGAACGTGAGGGCCACGGCCCCCACTGCAGTACAAAAGCAGATGGACCAGATGCTTCCTTTAGACTTGACCCCTTCTGGAAGTTTTGAGCAAGAATTAATTTTTGGCCGGGGAAAAAGAAGAGGTTGTTTCCCACTTATTGTCTGAGAAATTGAGAGAAGGGAAAGGGGGTGGGAAAAGAGGAAGAGGAAGGGAAAAACATTGCTATAATCACACAGAGTTCTGTTTATCTATATGTATTTATATCTACCTACACAATTTAAAATCTTTTGGATATGTTTACTAAAATGCACGATTTCCTTGATCTCCAGAAGAATTGCCAAGAAGACTAGCACTGACAGCTAATGTTCCTGAGTGGTTTTAACGTGGGAGAAGGACACAGAGGGAGAGGACAGGGCAGGACACGAATGTTGAGCAATTGACTGAGCGCCTGCACTGAGGTCTGTTTTCTTGTGCAGCAGTCCTTAGCTTTCTGGGGAAGGCTGGTCTCGCTGCCTGGGTGAATGATACAGAGTAGTTACAGAGAGGTAAGGCCAGAGCCCTGTCTCCCACCTTTGCCTGAGGAGAGGGTCGCTTTCTGGGTGACAACCTCCCTGTCCTGGTGTTGGCCACAGAGAAGGCACTTGGATGGGGTAGGCTCTTGCTGCTGAACAGCTGGTCTGAAGCCAGAGGCCAGCATGTCTGGGGACAGCGGGCTGGGTGAATTTTCCTGGCAGCCCCATGTTCTCCCAGGTGAGGGTCTGTGTTGAGCCACGTGCCCCCCTGGGTACAAATGTCACTGCAGCAATGGCTGCAGCAAAGGTGTCAGACTTCTGTGCGTGCAGGCTGGAGGGTGTTGCTGATTCTTTGGCTGGCAGGTTTTTTACTTCTGGGTATTTTCTTTATATCAGACCCTTGCCAAGCTTTACAGGAGTAAATCAGCCAAATTTTCTGCATGAGGCATTCCTAAATTTGTGGCTGGAATGAGGGTCACTTACCAGCACAGGCAAGGACCATGTTGCTATAGGAGAGATGTCAGCCTCCTATGAGCAGCACAGAGGAGGAAACTCCGGAGCCTGAATCACAGCGACCTCCTAAGAGCAGACAAAGCAGGGTGAAGCAACAAAGGCTTTCAACTGAAAGCAAATACTGACAGAAACATTGTTCTGGGTGCATGGCCTGTGGCCAGTGCTCCTGGAGGGAATGCTGTACACTGCAGTGGGACATGGTGCTCCTGCAGGCCTGGCCCTTTCCCTGCTCAGGAGGCATGTGGTAATACATGTCCATGTTAATACTTGCTAATGTGTGGCTCAATGTTTTAGATTTTTTTATATTGCTTTCAGGGCTGATATTAATTCTTACTGCTATAAACAGCTGGTTGCTTTATAATGGCTGAAAAAAGTTAGTGGAGAAAATGAGGAATTAATTAGAATTTTATTAGGTCCTGGGCTGTGTATTCTTGTTTCTTTCTCCGCTCCATCCCACAGACCTGGATAACCTTCAAAAATAATTTCATTTTTTATTCTCTTTCTTCATTTTTTTATTTCCATATTCTCTTTTTATTCTCCTTTTTTGACCTCAAAAATAATTGAAAGGTATGCAGAGAAAGGCACTGTTTCCCTGAATGCAAGAACTGTCTAAACACTAACTCTGTGCTGATGTTCTAAACCTGTTGGGCATGCAAAATTTGGTTGCTTAAGGCCTGTGCTTGATTTTGTTTAAAAAAAGAGGTCTGAATCTCTAATATAGTGGAACCTGTCTCATTCTCCCTACTGGCCTGGGGAGACCTGCCAATTGCAAAATCACACCAATACAATTAGTCCTGTCATCAGCCAGTGGGACACAATAAGCCAGCCCCTGACAAGAACTGCTCGTCGTACCTGTGTGTCCTGCTACTGTTCTGCACAAGGGAGAGAGGAAGGCCAGTCCTGCAGTGCTGCCTTTGCATTTACCCTCTGGCTTACTTGGATTACTCACTCTGGTTTGCTGGCACAGAGGAAGCAAGTTACAAGGTCCTGGCTCTCTGAAGAATACTGCATACAAACACTGTCCTTTTTTCTTTTTGAGTGAGAGTGGATGTCTTGAATGGGCAGGTTTTGTTGTCCTTGAGGGTTTTATGGGCCACCATAAAGCCAGAGTAGTCAATCTCTTTGAATGAGGCTCAAAGACAATGTGAGGATGGTGCAGGGGGACCTGCAATCCTGCATTTCTAGAGTGGCAAGCCAGCTATGCCAGCCTGAGATGGGATTAGCTGCATGCATTAGTTTCAGACTATATATCTTGTCTTCTGGTCAGACACACAGGCTGATAATGTCATTCTCAATAGCAAATTAATTTCAGTTTCTTTAAACAAAGTCATGTTAAGGTTTCTCTGTGGATGCTCACAAATATACCTCTTTGACAAATCAAACTTTCCCAGTGGGTGCAAAAGGAATAAACTCCTGAGTACAAGGAATATATTTTTGCTCTTTGACATTTCCTCTTTTCTGTGAGTGACCAGACCTTCCATCTGTGGAACTTAGTTGCATTATCACAGCTATTTCCAGCAGGTGGCAGATGATAATCATGCTAGTAACCCAATCTGGATACAAATGATGTGTTTTCCAGGCTGTTTATTCAGATATTGACTTAAATCTACACATTATCTAGTGGCTATAAATGTTTCCAAAAGCAATAAAGTAAGATTGCATAATTGGAGCCCATTAGTAGTTACCCATGATAATATGTAATTAAATACTTGGGTATCAAGTGTGGTATGATTTTTATTTTTAAATTCAGCCATGATTTTTTCAACCTCCCAGATCAGAGAAATTGCTTCTATTCCAAAAACATCCAAATAATCATCTGGCTAATTGTGTTTCATGGTATAAGATTATCTTTGCTCATCAACTGTGGTGGGATAGAGCTCCTCCATGTAGTCATGCCTGGATAATTAACTGATGCTTCAAAGAATTATGTGTTAAAATACAGTGACAAACGGTGCTATATTGCCCTTCCTATGTAGCTCCTCACTGACAAAGTTGCTCTGCCTGATTGGTACTACTGACTGAAGGAGGTTTTTTTCAGATTAGCAGTCCTTAATGAGGACCAGATTTTGCTCCTTTTGCTCTTGTTGGTAGTCACACACATGAGTAATCCCAGTGTGTTCAATGGGAGCTATTCACCACACAGAGAGGCTGGCATTTGCAAGTTGACCTTCCAGTGTTGGCTTCAATGGGGTATTTGAGCAAAGGAAGACTGCAGGACCTGACCCATACTAAACGCATGACTGCATGGAAAAGTCTGGTCAAGGTTTACAGCAGCATGTGGGATAGCTGTGTGCCCCTGCTTGTGATGCAAAACTTCACCAAGTCAATGTAAACTTCAGAGCATCTGTCTTACAGGTCTTGCTTATAGCACAAAACTGGAACACATCTCAGAGGCAGAGAAGTGTTTGTTTAATGTGTGTTCTGGAGTGGATGTCTGTAATACAATCCCAATGGCTTTCCTCTGGGTGGCTACACAATCCTCAGGGGGGGATAAGAGGGAGAAGAAGGGGTAAAAGCTCTTCTTGCTGTCCCCTCAAAAGAGATACTGCTGCTGCTGCCAAACTGAGGGGGGGTTGAAATTTTGCCTTGGAGGTGGAGAGTAAGGATGGAGTCCTATTTTGTCAAATTAATTCCCATAAAGAACAGAGAAGATTGCAGATGAGCTGATGACTTAAAAGCAAAGGAGATATGAAATTATGATTATGGCTGCCAATATGCAATGGCACGTGAAATGTTGTTGTTTATATGCCTGTTTGCATAACCATATATTTATTATAAACAGAAGTATTCAGTATTTTTAAGACACTAACAAGTCCTATTGCTGTTCATTTTTTCTTTCTCAATATTATTTGCTGTTTTCACCTAGCAGTTTCACAGAAGGTTAATGTGGAAGATATGAGAATAGATTCATACTTTTTAAACTGCAGGAAAATTCATCATGTTTCATTCTTGTACATAATCACTGGCGTTTTCAGTGTTTTGGTTTGGTTTTATTTTTGTTTTTCTGTAAGGTCTAATTGCGGTTTTATTACATTATAATCTTTTATGGAAGGATGAAGGGATTTGTTCCTTCATAGGAAAGCAAAGTTTATAGGCTCAAGTAAAGCAGATATGACCCAGAACACAATACTTTTGCAAATTTAACCAGGAAATATTTCACGCTGGTAAACTTCATTGGAATCCTGAATGTTATGAGCTTGCTGCTGAAATGACTTTAATTTTAACATAGATATATATTTTAGGAGAGAGCTAGACTGACAGATTTTTAGAAGTGATGAACAAGAATTAAAAGAGCAAAAAAAGAAAAAGTTAAAAAAACCATATACCATGAAAGTTGGTTGTATTGTCTTGGCTATTGTAACAACCAGTTCTTACTGGCCCCCTTTTCCTGTAATTAAAGCCATTTTTCTTTTCCCCCTTCTGGCCTCTTCCTGGCCCCATGTTCCAGCAACAAGAAGCAAAAATGTGGGATTTTTTGAAGGTAGCTAGTAAGAAAAACAGGTAGACATGCTTTACTTCCTGTACTCAGGGGTCACAGGGGAGATCTTTGCTTTCTTTTAGGGTAGTAACTGCAATGCAATCCCCGGTTTTCCTGATTCTGATGCATAGATCTATTTTTATGCAGTGTGTGAGTGTACCATACATGCATATGTACTGGTACATACACAGAGTTCAGTAACAGCCACTTTAGTAGTATCTGCTCTTTCCCACGTTTCTCCTTCAACTAAACTTTGTCATGTCTGTATTATTGTGAAATCTGTGCTTTCTTGTCGCTGTTGCTGACATTTTGCTAATTAAAGGTTTCTTCTTGTTATCATTCTCTTTCTTTTCTTCTTTTATTTAATGTAATGGCCAGAGTGTTTTTCTGCCAGACTAATCATACAAGCAGTTTCACTGCTGTTTGGTCATTCCTCTGGAGCTACACCAGATGTGAACTCTTAGCCTGGGGAGACACAGGTAATCACAGACTCAGTCTTAATTTCCTACTTGCATAGTATATTTCTGCCATATCTCACTATGCATGGAGACTGAAGGGAGGACTGCAGCCTTTTCCTGACCAGTTGGTTGGTTCTAGGACTTCAGGAGCAAAAATACCCAGCTACTTTTGCTATCTTCCTGTGAGAGGTATCACTGCAAGGTCTGAATTTACCACTTAGACAGGGAATAGGATGCAGAGGCTCTAACAAAGACTTTGCTTCTCCACTCACTTTACCAGGGATAAATGTTTATTGCGTCACCCTAGTCAGCATAGTTGTCATATCATGCAGCATCTCGACATGGATAATAGCTGCCTTTAGGCCTGGTACAGATATTATTAGGTAAAACTGTCTACGTCTTCCTAGAATTCAATTACAATATCTCAGTCATCAGATCATAGTTTTGCTTTTTATAACAGTGATATTTCCTTAGATTTGTCTTAAATATGTTGTTCCTTCACATAAATATAGGTAGCAGCTTTGTGCTACCCTGGGGATAGAAGGTTCATATTTTGTTAGTTTCTTGCATAATGCAAAAGGAGATTAGAGAGCTTCTTATATTCTGTTTCCTCCCAAGAGAAAGCTATCATGTAGATCAAGAGAGGAAATTATTTCCTTGCTTGGCACAAATGAGTCACAGAAAATGACCTTCTTTGTAGTCTAATTTAGATTCAAGAATCCTCTGAAGAGCTGATAATATAAACCCATATGGCTTGGATGAAGAAAGTTGGGATAGACATTGTCACTAACAGACTCATCCACATCTTAAAAAGCAGTATTTCATTTTGCCTAGATTGTTTTGATCAGACTGCTGCAGCTGCACACCTCATGTTGCCTGCACATGTTATGTGCAATATGCACATACATATGTGATGCTGCTGCTGAGGTTTCATTTCAGCAATGGAGAAACTGAAAAAGCAGCACACACTCTGGCTGTTTTTTATATTGTGTTTAACATCTTTAAAAATACATATTCGTGTAAATTTTGAAACAGTGCTTGCATTTACATTGTTGGACTGTATAACATCTGGAGACAAGTTTATTACAGAGGAAGCAACAAGCTTTCAGCTGTATGTCAAGAAAACAAGATCTGACAGAAAAATAAACTAGCACACTGATACGCAGAAGCACTGACAAAGAGCTTCAGCAGAAAAGATCTGGTGGGAAACCTGAAGTGTAGCTGGACAGCACAGAGAGCTGCAAGCAACCATTTGTAGATTTTCATGTGAGGAATATGACTTTATTCCATGGCAAAAAGGTGCCAGCTTTTTTCCCTATTTTTTCTTGCTATACACTGGTTTTTTATTTACTAATTTTTTGTGTGTTTTGATGCTTTTAAATGTTGGTCTGTTCCAATTGTTGTTAATTGATTCTGTAGGCATCTTGGTAGTTTCTGTTATGCTTAAGTGTGGAAGTTGGTCGTGCTTCACTACATTTCACAGGAAAGGCTGGCTTTATGGTTAAATTTTGCCATAGTTTTCCTGGACATATCTGTGCTCTTGGCAAAGCTAGGCCATCCTGAAAAATAGCCGGGAAGTGTAGCCATGGGCAGGTATGCATTCCCAAAGCTGCCCAGCATGCCACTGTGCCCTAACCACACCTTTGGACTGAGATGCTTTCTGATCAGGTTGCTTGTGATGGTGGGTAAAGAATTTCCAAGTGTCATGGCTTATGGGCCTCTTGTTTTTTACAAAATGCAAATGGGAGTCATGACAGTGTATTTTTTTTTTACCCAACAAATGTGGGTGTACACACACCCTTGTGAGACCAGCGTTAGCACAGGATGAGGTTGCAAGCAACACTTGAGGTTAGGGCGTGGGAGAAAATCAGCACCTTAGATTACAAGGTGAATTTATGCTGGGTGAAATGACATTAGATTTAAGATGGTGGGCTTTGACTGCAAATTTGGGTGCACATAAAGGGGTGGGGAATTTATGTATAGCTTGATTTTTCTGAACATACAAAGACTGTATTATAGATAGATATATTATTTCATTTTCTGGGCATAAAGGATATAGATAGAAATGCCATGACTATCTGGAAAGAAGGCAATGGCAAATTGGGAAGCATAGTCTGTTCAGTATCTGCTGAGAACAACTCTTACAGCAGCAAGTGCTGGGAAGAGAATTAAAAAATTGATTTTTTTAAAAATTACTATTTTGGGGGTAACTTTCTGCAGATAACAAAAGCTTCCAACAGGGAAACGAGGCCAGCTGTAGTTCTTATGTAGCAAACACAGAAGTAAAATATTTCATTAAAATTGTCCCTAATATTTAGAACATGGAAGCAGGTTTCTCCCTGATGCTGTTGAGGAGGATTTATAAGGATCCTAAGCACAGGATACCTTTGCTTATAGCTGTAATTCTTTGTTTGTGCCTGTGTACAACATTGTTGTTTGCCATTTTTCTTCAGTGAAATGGCCCAGTGGGATTGTATTTATTTTTTACCAATGTGTTCAAGGAATGTGCATGTGTGGTGAAGGAGCAAAAGCAACAGACTTTGTATATTCCTTTTTATATCTGAGCATATACAGAGTGTTAAACAGACATGTATACTTCAAAATTGTTTGTCACATCCAGCATCTGAGAGGTAACATCAGGTTAGCTGGTCTGAGACAATGTCCTTGAAATGTGAGCTCTCTGATCAGCATTTTTGTAATTTCTGTTCAGACTGCTGCTTGTGCTGCCTCTTGTCCAGCTGGAAGGTGAGACAAAAAATAGGGGAACCAGAAGTATTGTGACAGTTGAAATTTGGATTATGGTGCAGAAAATGCTAAAGGGAGCACTGAAGGTATCATGGGGGATGTGAAGGACCAGCGGGCAGAGGAGCTGAAGTGTTGCTGGGAGTGAGCTGAGAGCTTTATAAAAGAAAAGATGGCACATGGTGGAATGGGTATAATGAGGTTACAGAGGACATCGGGCATATTACAGCGAGGAAGAAGGAACTGCAGCATGGATGTTGGTAAATGGAAGCCTGTACTTTGTAAAATCTCTTTAGAGTCCTGTGCTGTAAATGTATTTTTATCAAATTACATATGTCACTTGGCTATGCAGACAAGGAAGACACAGTAAGTCAGGCAGCTCCTTGAGATAACTCCCTGCTTCCTTTTCTGGCTGTGAGCTTGCCAGTTTCCTTCAGTTAGGCCCATACCTGTGTGGGAAAACTCAGATGCCTCCTACAAGCTGACTTCCTCTGCTATTGTAGCTCCTTCCCAACTTTTAATTTGCTCTTCTATATTTCAATATCTCACCTTTTACTTTTTTTTTT
>VXBC01002309.1:1953026-2027354 GCA_013399945.1 Ploceus nigricollis
TTGCTAAGCTGCACTCTAAAAGTTTGAAGGCGGCCACCGAGTCTCAGCACTGTGTGTCGCTGGCAAAGCTGGTGTGAAGCCGGCCCAAAAGCGGCTGTGTGCAGGATCCGCTGTGTCAGCCCCTTCCCTCGGCGAGAGGGACAGGCAGGGGCTGCTGTCGCTTCCTCACGGCTTCTCCGACTCGCACTTTTGAAGATTCGCTCTTCTTGTTGTGTTGAGCGAGTTCCAAACCACATTATTAGAAAGTAAGCGACAGATGTCAGCGAGCGGATTAAACTCTCCCTGGTCGAGTTCTGAGTGTGCCGGCTGGGAGGGAAATCCCTCGTTTCCGTAAGACAATCAGTCCCACATGTCGAGCGAGCGGTTCTCCTCCTCGGGATGGGGCGCGGGGGCTGCGAGCTGCAGGGGAAGTGGCGAAGCTCAGCGCTGGGCTCACAGCGGTGGGTACCGAGGGCGTGTGGCTTCCTAATGAAGCTCTTGAAAAACATCCCTTTGCGTTTCCCTGCGTTCGGAAGCAAATTTGCAGCCGCCAATTGGCGTGGTAGATGAAACTGAAACGTGAGATTACGTAGAAAATCTCATTATTGGACAGTGGCGTTAGCATTTCAAAGAGACCATTGCTAGGATCATTTCCTCGTTAATTGTCAACAGGTAGTTTAGGGATAGCAGTTTTTAAGAGCTAAAATTTTATCATATAAAAACAAAAAATTATGCGTTCTTTTTATGTTCTCGTATACATCTAAAAAAGAGATTCAGTAAGACTACAGAGTATGGTCGGAGACTTGCTCTCTGTGTCTTTTCAAAAGAGGGGAGGGGAAAATAAAAAGGTCTTTTCCCTAGGGAGAAATCCGGACACCATGCGAGTGATGATATCGCAGGTTGTTTCTATGTGATGATTTTTAGTAAAAGGGCTAAGAACACATCCTGCGTATAGGATGATGACTTGTGGCTAAGCTGTTTGATATTAGTTGGGGTTTTTTTGAGAAGAAAACAGTGATCATCTTATACCTGTATGATTGAAGTCACGAGAGTGTGGGAATTTCTTTGAACTGTTGAGGAGATCGAATACAATAACAGCTGCAAAAGTCTTGAGATGCATCTCACTATGTCGCGGACTAAAGTTAATCCTGCTGTTGACTTCAGCTGTCGGAGCGGAGCCCCTGTCAGAGCTAAGCACTTGATTACTGTAGAACTGCAGCAAGGATCCCCGCTGTTTTTTAGGCTGGATAGCGAGAGGAAAAGCCGCGAGCATCCCGGTGCTTGGCTTGTGCCGTCGGAGCGGAAGGTGTTTCCCGGAGCGTGTTGAGGACAATGCCCGGCGCTGCGCCGCCGTTCCGCCGCTGCCCGGCAGGGGGCGGAGCCGAGCGCTTCCGTCTGCCCGCGGCCGGGGGGCGCGCACCGGCGGCCTGGCAGCTCCGCCGCTTTCTGCCACTCGTGCTCAAAAGTCACGCTCCTCTCTGTAGCTGACTGTCTCTTGGGAAAATTTCACAAAAACAGGAAGTGGCGGGATTGCTTTGATGGGTTGAGGAAGTATTCCTAATCAGATTGTCCTCGTAAAGCAATCCTAATCTTCTAGAATTTGTATGTGGAGCTTGTAGGCTCCCTACAAAAAGTCCTGTGACTGGATCTGAAGGGAGGTCGCAGACTGACAGCGTTGTTAGGGTTGGAAGGATCTCTGGATATCATCTACTGCAAACCCCCTGCCAAGGCAGGGTCACCTAGCATGGGTTATGCAGCAAAGTGTCCAGGTGGTTTTTGAATGTCTCCAGAGAGGGAGACTCCATGACATTTCTGGGCAACATGTTCCACTGCTCTGCCACCCTCAATGTAAAGAAGTTCTTCGTATTGAGGTGGAACTTAGCTGTGTTTCTATTTATGGCCATTTCTCCTGATCCTGTTGCTGGGCACCACTGAAAAGATGGTGAACATTGGAGGGACACTACTTTTTTCAGCTATTCCCAATAGTACATTTCTTTTAGCAGTTCCCATTCATGGGTGTCTTGTAGTTTTCTCTCTTTTCTAGTGACAGGAGGCTTTAATCTTTCAATGAATGGGTTGAGAGAAAAGTTAAGTCATTTTCCGTGTTGATTTGCTTTGATTTATAATGCTGAGGAAATGGTCAGTTCTGTTCTTTGGGAGCTTGATTCATACCTAAGCTCTGTCTGATCTCTGACTTTCAGATATTCTGTGCTTGATCTGATAAGACATTTCCTTCTTTGTAGCACCTCTGCTGGCGAATCATGAATGGGGACACTGACATACAGGTGTGCCTTAGAATAAATTGGATGAAATGTAGGATTGATTCATTGAGGAATCAGTGCAAACAGAGTGGACACCCATGTTGGCATTCCTCTTTTAATGAGGAGGCAGATGCGGTTGGGAGGCTTGTGGCTGTGCAAAACACCTGTAGCCTAGAGATGTTTGAATGCCCTGATGTGGTGTGCTGCCATGGCTGGCTTGTCCTGTATTTCCAAGAAGCTGCAGGTAAATGAAGGCATTTTCTTCTGCTTGTATAACTTGTTCTTTTGGGACTGATAGACTGCATGGAATCAGCCATATTAAGTTCGGTGGGTTATTACATTCTGGATCTCTTAAGTGCTTCCATGTTCTGAGGAGTGTTGTTTCTAGTTGTGCTTGAATTTAGTTTGAGCCATGTCTCCATTTTTGAAAATGTTGAAACAGTTAAGCTTTGTAGGAAGCTGTGTGTTTGCCTCACTAAGCTGAACTGTCAATGGTGTGGCACCTCCTAAAGATGTCTTATTGAAATGCTGCAGCTGGGGAGCAGCAATGTGAACTGTTGATGTGGGTACCAGTGTTAAGAGGAGTTGTTACTGTGCTACCTCTTATGCGATTTCTTTTGTTGTTAGTTGAATTGAAAGAAGTTAATGCCTGGCAACTTCTGCTCATGTTGCAAGGAAGTAATGTACAGTAGAAAGAAAAAAGTAGTACTTGTGTTAACGATTGTGCTGGTCAGGTGTCTAGTTGAAATTGATTTATTTTGGCTTCCCATAACTGAAACCATTGTGCTTATGTCTTTTTTTTTCCTTAATTGAAAATTATTTTTACCGGAATCCCTTATACATAAACAAAACAATGTGTCATGTAAGACTAAACAAACACTTCCTATAAGATTGCCACTTTGAGGAAGTGTGCAGTGCTGATATTTCCATGAGTCAGTGTTTCAAAACCTGAAAGGAAACAGCATAAGGCTCTATGGCTGATGATTGGCTGGAAAAACTACAAAGAGTCCTTCTGCTTGACAACATGACTTTTGTTGCACTGTTAATATTTAATAAATATGCTGTACTTAATTGCTACTTTTTTTCTCCTTAAATGGCATCAACTATTAAACTTCCACTTGAAAAAATAAAAGCTCATGTTTAGCATTTCTGTTGTTGAAAGCTGTATGCTGGCTAGCAGAGAACCTGCTGCCAGATTTTACTTTGTGAAATTGTTTATACTTGAAAAATCTAAAGAAACAGCTCATTTGTGAATTTTCACTTTAACAAGCTTTTCATGTCCCTAAAATCTAGTACTGTTATACTTAGGGGCATTTGGCTCTGCTTTAAAATAGTATTTTTTCTAGCAGTAATAGAGCTTGTTATAGTTCTGTCTGATAGTTTGAAAGGGGTAATTGGGGCAGGAGGATATTGCACACTGAGAGTTTACTGGGGCTGTAATATAATGAGGAGGACCCTTTGCTCATTGTACTTTTGAGCTGACAGATAATAACAATCCAGTTGTGCACTGTGAGCACTTGTTGCAATTTAAGACATTCATGAACTTCTAAATTTTTCTTTTATCATCTTTTAAAAGGGCCATTTTGCGGTTACAAGGTGTTGAGGCCTTAGTCTAAAATGTGGGAATTCCAGTGGCTTAAGCTATCCTTAGATCTAAGTGTGAGCAGAATCATGAAGCAGTGAAATATTTGTGATAAAAGTTGGCTCCTACCTGATGTAGGTTGGTGCTTCACATACAGCTTACCCTGTTCTAAACTCATCCCATTTTCTAGGAACTGTAAGACCTTGTTTATGTCCAGTTGACAGAATGAGGATGGTTGGTCTGTAGATATGCCATCTCTTTGCCTCTTATTCTTAGTGTGCCTTCTTTACTAATTAATGGAGAGCTGTGTAGTTTTAAGACACTGTGAAAGCAGTTAAACTTGTGAAACTGAGAGTCTTGGGTGAAGTCAGGCAGAGTACTTAGTTAAGTGCTAGTTTACTGGTGTTTAAGCAGGTCAGTTGCCAAGAGAAGGTATTTACAGGCTTCCACCATTAAACTTGGTATGGAGTAAATGTTCGAGAGATGTCTGTGTTTCCCAGGCTAAGAAGAAACTTATCTTGTCCCTGACAAATTTAAGGTCTCCCTTAAGTCTAATAATACTAAGGTTGTTCAGGGAAATCCATTTTATCTTGAGAAGATGTCCCTTTTAATGTTGTCTGCTGGGATTTAGTGCCTTAAGTGGTTACTTGTAGAAGTAATTACGACTCAATATGTTCATTGCATAATACTGTAAAAGGATTTATTCCCCTTTAAATGGGGCACAAGGTTGTGGAGTAGATATTTTTAGAATGAGAGAATTTTTCCCAGATACTTTTCTCTCTCTCACTATATATATATTTATAAAAAAAAAAAAAAAGGAAAATTATTATTTAGGAAGTGTGAAATGTTTCTTATAAAGATAACAATGGTTTTTTCCGGTGTTTCTAAGTTAGAGGACCAAGAAGTAAAGAAAGGAGGAAAAGCTATTTGCATCTCACCCTGAATATTCAAGACTTCTTAAGATCTTTTCTTCACATTAAAAAGTTAACAACTACAGCTTAAACTGATGTTGTGTAGGTAAAATAAAGTGGCAACTTAATGTTCGTATTGATTGACTGTAGCAATGCTTATTAAAGCTTGAGTCTCACAGGCCATGGAAGGTACAGAATAAATTATGCAGATTTGTCACTACTGGTTCAGTATTTGAAATTGCTAGATTTGGTGGTGGTTGTGTTCTGATGAGCTTGTCTTCAGTGTGCTGAATGGAACAGGTCTGGGACCAGTGCTGTTTCTAGAGGCAGAGTGCCATGGCTGTTTATGGACTGTCAAGAACAGCCATGGCTGGAGCGAGACCATATTTTCTGCAAGTGAGAGGAGGAAACAGAGGCAGCAGTGGAAAATGCTGCAGTGAATGTAGTTTTGAAGAAATAGAAGATGCTTGTGTTTGGGGCTGCCAGCCTGATACCAAACTCCATAGCATTCTGTCTACAGCCTTACTTTCTTTTAAGTACAGAAGCATTCATATATAAGTGGAAACCCATGTGTTTTGGTTTTCAGAGTGTGTAGACGTAAATTCACAGGAGTGAATCTGTTAAACAGACCTGCTCAGGGCCTCTGATGTCAATAAGCAAACTTGTTACGTCTTTTGGTCTTCTTCTGGAGTTGGTACATTTGAAAAAACTGTTATTTAATCTGTCTCATGAGAAGTATTTTCTTGTCTCTTCATGGAAGTGATTGTCTGTTGGTCAGAGTACCAAATGCTCTTACGTAAGGACATATAAGTGTTGGATATCTTTCTCAGTTTTTCCAGAAAGTGCCTTTGAAAACTTCATTGCCTTGAATTACTCTTCAGACTGGTAAATTTTTTTTTTTTTTTTTTTTTACTATTTCACTATCATTGGTTAAAACCAGATCTTTAGTTCTGAAGTTGCTGTGTTAGTTAGATGCCAGTATTAGCTTCTCTTGCTCTGTTTTTATGTGTCTGTTCTGCCTGATACTGTTCTTTATGTATTGCATATTGCTTTGATTCTGTTTGATAGCTGCAGTCCAAAGCATGAAGTCATGATATGCTCACCCAAATTAGTACCTTGGCGCTGTTGGGAGGGTAGATCTTGTCTTTCCCCTTCCCTACTCATGTTGCTCCCAGCCATGAGGTGCTCTTGGCACACCTGCTGTTGACTGATGCTCCCCTGCTCAGAAAAGAAAATCCAGTTCAATTTGCAAAGCAGAATCAAAGAATGCAACTTTTCTTTTCAGGTTTAGTTTTCTTCCATTTTAGTGAGCTGTGCACTCCAGTGGTTGTCAGAGGTGTTTCTGGACAAGTGTCTGAGAGCTTGACTGGGAGTGTGCATCTGTAGGAAATCGGAGGGGACCACGGGTGCGTCCCTTGCTTTCATGTCTGGGTACTGGCAGCATCATGACACTGCCTGACTCCTTCTGTGCTCTTCAGTTCACTCCCTTTCCTTACTATAGGTTTTCTTGATAGTGCTGTATTTGTTAGCTGCCAGTACGCACCAGCTTGGTCAGCTGCTCTGGAGAATAAATGTTAAAACTCCAGAGAGAATGGCAAGAGGATTGTCTGACAAATTGATGTATCCAAATCTCTGACCTTCTGCTTGAGAACTACTTGAATTTTACACTTGGTTCAGGAGCCTTAGCTATTTATGAAAGTTTAGGTGTTTTAGTTGGTATTAATTAATAGTCACACATGGTGCCCCATTTCTCCATCACACACTTCTCTTTTAAAGCTGAGGCACCTAATTTTGATTATCATATTTATGCTTAACAGAGCTCTCTCCTTTCTCTGCATCAAAGCAAGATTTCTACTTATGCACTTGTGTTGTCAAACACTGTGTGTGTTTATGAAGTCATTTGTTGCACTGATGCTCCCATTTAAGGAAGACCTCATGTAAACACTGGACAATGTTGCCTCCACCAAGATTAGAAAATACATTTGAAAAACCTCATCAAAAATACCTTTGATAGTATTGATCAGGTTTAAATTCCCTCTGTCCTTTCTCACTGACTGATCTCCATTACAGGAGTGTAAATTAGGAATAATTCTGTTAAAGCCAGTAATTGCACTTCTGTGAGAGTTGAATTAAGTCTTTTGAGTATCTCATGTAGCAATTTTTTTTCTTGGAGGAGGTAAGGGCTGAAAGGATGAGGTAAAATCCACTTTGGGTTGTTAAGGAGTACTTAACACTTCTCATGTTGTTACAATGCAGTTTGCAAGTGGATGTGTTTGGAGAATAAATCTTAGAGCTAGCTCTTGTGAGAGCAAGAAGCCTAGAATAAAATCAGAGACTTGTGGACTTGGCTGCATACTGTAAAAGATGTAAATATCAGACAGTTGCATTGCTCATATTGATCTGACCAACAAATGTTCAGCCAAATATGTCAAAGGAAAATTAATGTGTGTGTGCTAGTGGACCACTAATGCTTCTGGGGAGCAAGTCACCTAAGGCTTATATTAATAGTCAAAACACGCATTAGTAAGTCTTAATGCTGTGCTTTTAAACTTTCTAGTACTGGAGGCTTATGTATTTTGTGGTTACACCAGGGAAAAGCTCATCTTGGAGTTAATAACAGGTTATATTTTATTAAACTGAAAAGGTTATTGTAGACTTGCCCATTCAAACCTTCTGATTTTACTGACATTTGCTATGCCTTATGAAATGTCTGTTCTTTAGCAGTGTCTGATTTTTTTCGGTGTGGTGACTGAATTTAGGACCCAAATAAAAGCTTTGTTTTGGAGTAAAAACAAAGCAAATCTAACTTCCTTCCTCTCCCATCCTAACCTCTACCAGGGGGAAAGGAACTTCCCTGAAACTTCACATGTTGTTTTCCTCCTATAGAAGACTTTCTGGGTGAAAGTTTTGCAAAATGAGATGTGAAGCTTCAAAGCTATGGAGAACTGGAATATTCTCCCCCTGTTTTTCTTTCTCTAATTTTAATGGATCATTGCCAACTGTAAAACACTTCATATATTCAGTGGAAAGTTTGAGGTCTTTGCGGGTTGTTTGGTTTTTTTCCCCCTTCTGCCTGAAAGGGAAAAAAAATATAGCGTATCTATATTTCTGAAGTCTCTGGAGGAAAGAACACAATTGTTGAAAACTTTTGAAGCTTCTGATTAATGTTTCTGCTATTCAGTTTTCATTCCAGGCCTCTAAAGTATTATCATTTTTTTCTACTTTGCTAAAGACTTGTGCATTTGCATGTTATTACCTCTCAGGGAACACTGGGGCAAAACAAAGGTCCCTTCATTAGCCCAACAACTGAATCCTGCTTTTCCCTGTTGCTGAGGTGTGTAGCTGTGACTGTGTGGCCATTGACTGAAATGCATTAGGGTGATGTGATGGTAAGAGGGTTTCACTTC
Organism: Ploceus nigricollis; assembly: GCA_013399945.1. Classification (NCBI taxonomy): domain Eukaryota; kingdom Metazoa; phylum Chordata; class Aves; order Passeriformes; family Ploceidae; genus Ploceus; species Ploceus nigricollis. The sequence goes on from VXBC01002309.1 coordinate 1,961,167, forward strand.
CTTAAGAATGACCGGTAGGTTTGAACAGGTAGCATTTGATGCAATGTTTAATTTGAATAAATATTAATGTACTTTTATACGCTGCTAGTAAGTGGATGAACATTAGATGGAGTGTCTCAATTCTTCCATGTGCAACAAATGAATGAAGAGTCTCAAAGCTGGGAAGAACACGTATTTCTGTGATGAGAGGAGGAGGGGGACACAGATCTGTGTTCCGTAAGATGCATGCTTTGTGCTTAAGCTTTCTTTTCATATGTTACAGTGACTTTGAGAGGAAATATACTTGTCTGTTTGTCTCCAGACTTGTTACTAAGAGATTTCAAAATCTGTTTAGAAGAAGTTTGCATTGAGAGGCCTGAGTTTGTGTTTCAAAAAAAGGAAGATGAAACGTTGGAGATGTTGTGTTACACAGGGAGCAGAAGGGTGTTTGAACTTGTGAAGGAGTTTTATTCCCAGGATTTTTAATCTGGAGTGTTTCTTGGTTTTTTGGGGGGTTTTTTTTTGGTTTTTTTTTGGTTTTTTTTTTTTTTAATTTATAGATGTAGGAATAAAAATTTTAAGTGACTGATAACTCTCTTTATAGCAGTTTGCAAATTTAAATTCCATTCAGTTCCAGTTGCATTTTCCTTGCTTTTGAATTTCATTCAGCTTTTATATTCCAAGTACTGGAAAATGGACAACTTGAAATACTTTATTTACAGTTGTGTTGCTGTTATGACTGTTTATACAGATTTCTTATGTTTCAAAAAAAGCAACTTAAAAAACCAGATGAACTGGTAGCTGAGTTTTAAACTCCTTAAAAATAGGAGGGAAGAGAAGAAGTTTATTACTGTTTCCAATTCCTTCTAAAAATATTTCTGTTTACAAATTGTTTACAGCTACTTACTTTTGTTCAAAAACTCTAGAGGAAAACAGTTAGTGGTAGCTTTTTAAAAGGCTGGAGTTGATTCTTGCTTGTATTTCCCAGCTGGTGTTAGAGTACATCTGGAATCTATGAAATTCCTTTCTTTGTTCCTCATTTCCTGTTTCATTGAGTGCTACAGTGCAACATTCTGAAAGCTATTTCTCTTAGCATCTTCTAAGATGTGCATTGTAAACCAGTTAGTGAGTTCTTAAAGGTAATTATGTGTGCTTGTGTTTAACGGTGTAATTGAACAGTGAAATTGAGCTGTATTTTGAAACTTCTCAGATGTTTTGTTGTCTTATTTCCGTGAAAAATAGTTTTGTTGATTTATCTGGCTGTCGTTCAGCTTGTAGAATTGTAGGAAGGAGGGTGGTAGAAATAGAAGAAAAATCTGGTAGATAGTACAAAAGCTGCCTTTCTTAGTCTCTCCCTCCCTCCCTCTCTCCCTCCCCCTGCCCAGGAACAATCACCAGTTTGTAATGGAAAATTAGATCTATTTTGCAGGAGACACAGGGTGTGACATCCTACAGTTGCTTTTCGATTCTGGTTTGAAAGGCTGGTGACTGCTATAGAACACATGAACACAGCCTTGGAAAATTGAGCTCTGACACTGTGGCACAATGTGAGAGTTGTGTGTGTCTGAAAGAAAACCAATCCATCCTCTCCAAAACAGTCATGTTTAAGTTAGATTTACTGGTTGGGATTGCATTGTTGCAGATAATTCAAAGTCAGTAAAAAAGAGAGGAGATGCAGTTGTCTAATAGAATTGCTCTCATTTTTTGCAAGTAGTTGTTCCGTTCTTCCTGAAAAAAGTTGTGATTTTATGAATACTTTACATATCTGTGTGTGTGGCTGCCCCAAGTTTTTCAGAACAAATGCAAGTTCTTCATAGTCCAGTGGTCTGCTCTTCTGTTGTTGCCATTTGCCAGCTGTGAGTGCTGTTTCTGAGATTACAGCTTTCGTTCTTCATTATGTCACTAGTCATGAAAACTCTGTAGTAGTACAATATATGTTCAAAAACTTCTTCACAAAGCACTTGCTCTTAAGATGAGTCTTGCATTGGAAGCATTGTTTTTTCTCTTTATAAGTGCACTTGTTGATTTGTTTTCCCTTCCATTTTTGATTTGTGGACTATCTCTGAACTGGCAGCATTTGCTCTCATGGAGAACTTAATAGTAGGGAAATATTTATCTTCTTTTTAGCTGCTTTTAATACATTTTAGCAGAGAGAAGCAAGGAATGCTAGCACTGGGACCTGTCACTCCTCTACAGATCTGATCAGTACAATTTTTTGTCTTCCTTTGATTTTTTTTTTCCAAATGTCCCTGACAGCAGATATATAACTGATTACATGAAATAGGTTGTACATGGAGGTAGTTGCACATTATATTTTTTCTACATATTGTAAGGAGCTGAGGGAAGAGCTACTTGTTTCCCACAAGGATGCAAAAATAGTGACAGAATTGTGAAACTCCAGCAGCTGTGTCTTTCAGCATGCTATATGGGTACAGAACCATTTTTATGGTTCTCACGTCTTCTCCACTTACATAGTAGTAACTGTACTGCTCAGGGTGTCTGAGAATTTGGTAAACCCAAAAGCCATTTTGCTCTGTAGGGCATTATTGTTGCTATTAGACTGTATTATGCCCTGTTCAGGGATGCAGTAAAGGTCCTAGAAAACTTACACCTGCTCTGCTCAAGTCAGAGGAGCTGTGCGCCTGTAAATTTTGTGCACTGTTGTAATTGTCAGTAAGGTCCTCGTCTTGATCTGTGCAAATTCTCAGTAGCCTAGACCAAATCTGGTCCTAAGAGACTTCCTTCAGAGTACTTATCCCTGCAGCACTGGTTCATTAACCTATTAGTTCAGTTCCTCAAATGATAAGTTGCATTTTACCTCCAGGAACATAATGTTCAAGTTCTGAGTTTTGTGTAAAGTATTCCCTGGTAGATAAGAGAAAGGACCCATCAGCTATTTCTGCAAATGTTCTGTGGCCTGTTCCTCATTATAGACTTGTAGTCACATTTACAGTGTAGATATTTCATGTTTAAGACTTTGGCTAATGTTGCATGATATTCAAATTTCAAATTGTTAAGATACTTGAAGAACCACATTTGTGCTCTGTTAGCATTTCTTGCACTAAGCGTAAGGTAGGAGTTGACCAACACTAGTCTTACTTCTGTAAATATTTGTCTTACCCTGTGTTTGTAGATTGTTCCACATAATTAATTTTGCTGCATGCTGAGGGCCAGCAGCTCTTGGATGACTCTGCTTGACCACTGTGAACACCAGAACAGGAACTCCAGATAGTTGCTGCAGAATAAGCTTAGGTGCTTCAGAGAAGATGATGGCTTAGAAAGGAGGTCGTGGTCAATGGTCACAAATCCAGCCCTGTTTAAAGCTGGGGGAACTGTTGGTGTCTCTTCCCTCTCCTACTGATGTGCAGAGCCGACCTCTGTGCTCTGTGGGGTGGTGCTTGCAATGGACTTCAGGAAATTGGTGTTGCTGGTTAGAGTTGCGAGGAACTAGATTTCAAGATAGTGTGCCTCTACCTACTCCCCCATGGCTTTTTATTTTTTAGGCCTACGAAGCAAAATTGCCTGAGAGGGAGGAAAAAAGCTAATTTTTATTCAGACCAATACTCCTGCCTGTCTGTTTTTGAATGATGATTCTGTGATTTTTGACAGGGAATAAAAAGTGCCCGGGGGAATTTGGAATGTTGCAAAATCATTTCAGTAAAAGTGAAACTCTTAACAGGCTGATAATTAGTGTGTTTTGACACCTGATTTTGTCACAGTATTCCAGAAAGTTGTGAGTTTGAAAGTGGAAAAAAAAAAAGCTGAATTACTTTTAAAGCCAGCTTCAGTATTAAATATAATCAGTCTCTGTAACAGTCTAGTGGAAAATGTTGTCATTATTAAAGTTTCCTGATAACACCTGCAAATTATTGGTATGCTGGTGCCCTGCTTGTGGTAATGGGAAATGGTCATCTCGTCCTGGAAGTAACTTGTACTGCATGCTCTTGAATATGGGCTTCACTTTCTTGTGCCGACTGAATCTCTGGAATTTAAAGTGTATTTTTCTCCTGGTCCGGTGGAATCTTATTCAGGTTTAGTTGTACTGTGTCCAACTTTTTTTTTCTTTTAATGTTTGGTGGCTGTTTGAGATATAACCAGAAGTACCAGGTGCTTGTGAGGTGGGGTCTCTTCTTCAGCACTACCATGCACACTGCATTGGGAAACATATAGGAGTAAGTTCTGTGCTTAACAGACCGTGCACAGTGGCAGAATGAAATGGGGTCAGGCACGAATATCTTATCCAGGAAGGGCTTAGAACCAAATAAGGGCTTACATGACTGTGAATTAGTGCCAGGCTGCAGATATGCCAAAACTCTTCTGGCCTTGCATGGGGTTAACTCAGTACTGCAGAATGTGATCTGAAGAACCCACTACTTGTGTGGTGGGAAAACACTGGATATGGGACTGTGTCAGATTCCCTATTGCTCTCCTGAACTCCACAATACGAGATGTGGACAGGCGCTTCTACCTACTTCCCTCAGAGTATGGAGTCAGTAGCAAGGCAGGACCTTGTAGCTCTGCCTTAAAACAAGAATTTGGTTCCCTTTGTACTTCTGGAGGAGGCAGTGACGGTGATTTATCAGTGCTTTTGTTGTATTGTAGGTATAACATTTGGTGTCTTCAGTGTCATGGTGAAATGCTAACATGTTTTCCAGTGTATGTATCTTCTACGGTATCAGTCTGCAGGAGATAGAACTGGGATATTTCTCTTGGGGTAGGTTGGGGTTTTGACAGAGGCAAAGCACAGTGCACTTTGATCTAGTGCCGGTGTCATGTGCATTTATTTCATTTTTTCTCTTGCTGTTTTGCCATTGTTTTGGACATGGATGCATTTTTTTTTCCCCCTGACAGCGTGTTTATAGCTTCTCTGACCTCTGTGGTACACCTGAAACCAGCTGTGCTGGAGTACTGAGCCTTCACAGCCACAGAGGGAACAGGGTGTGGGAAGGATGAGCCATAGCTCAGCCACTGTGTGCTACTTTTTTTTTTTTTTTTTTTTCGTCCTTTGCATTGCTTTCTGTTTGTTGAATGATAGTTTTCTTTTGGGAACATGAGATTAGCACTAAAATAGGCCAGCATAGGATGAAGATGACGACAATATAAAGCTTCTAAACATGATTTTGAGCCAGTGGGTTAGCTTCACTTTAATCAGGATTTTAAATCTTTTTTTTTCAACAATCATTCAAGTAAAATCTTTGGAACAAAATAGCTTAATATCGAGACTATGTTCAAGTATTTCTTTTGAGGAATGGAGCACTTAGCTGCATTTTGATGGGGAGTAATGTGAATTCTGATGTAGGGCTGTGATTGAGGGCTTTTGCGGGGAAGGGAAAGAGGTTGAGACTTTTGTAAATTAAAACTGACTCAAAAGGATACTGCTGTACATCTTCTGTGTACATTAGTGATGCCTCTGAAAGATCTTTAGTTATACCCAGGCTTTAGAATCTTATCAGTAGTTATGGTTTAGCTGTAGACAGTATAATCACTGTGATACAAAATTGGTTTGTACTCTTGTAATAATCTAGATTGGGTGGTTCAGCCCCAGATGTTCAAGATATAAGACAGTAAGTTTGACCTGGCCCACTTAATTTATTTTACAGTCTCCTCAGGTGTAATTTTTTAAGTTCATAATTAGCCTTAAGTTCCTAATTAGCCTTAATGATAAATGAGTTTTTATGCTAATCATTTGAAAGACAGCCTGATTTAGGAAAGTCACTGAAACACATCGCTGCTGTTCTGCCTGTAAAACAGCCTGGATATTTGTCTCACTGTGACATTATGACATCAGACATATGTCTTCATTCATGTTCCTGGCAGCTGGAAGCAGTGTCTAAAAGGCTTGTATTGTTTACCGGTGTCTGCTAAGCACCGGTGAACTTCCAGAGTCAAACACTTGAAACTGAGGGTTACCATCATGAGGGTTGTTCATTTTAATCTTGAGTCCCTTTATGTGCACAAAATTCTTACCTTTACAGGATTATATATTTACTTTTAAAAGAAAAACACTATACTGCTTTCAGGATGAGTGGTACTTGTGTAATGAGTAATTACATTATTATTATTTTATTATTAACATTGCCATCATCTGTATTCTGTTGTTGTAGTGGAATACATGGTTTTCTGCCATATGTTTAGTCAACACCTGCTCTGGCATTGTTGTTGAGCTCTTTTGCTGCATTCCTAACCATACAGTGGAATCTTTAATCATCCAGCCTTTTTCAAGGTAGAGTTGGCTCTCTTAAGTAGGGGACAGGATAGAAAAATGGTATTTACCAGTCATGGTGCCAATTTCCATCTAATTCTACATTTTTCTGGAAGACAATTTTGTTGAAGTGGCAGAGATCTTGGACCTGAATATGTATTCAGCCATTGTTATTCCATTTGGGCAATCTTCTTTCTTCCTGCTTACTTCATTTGTGATGTGCCTTCTCCCGCTGCAGAAGCCTCACAAGCACCTCTCCCAGCTATATGTAGAGATGGAATCAACTGGCTTTGGCTAAGCAGTGCCAGGGAAAGGGACAGGGGAGGACAAGCAGGATTCTGTTTCTCTGCCTAGCCAAGTCTTGCTTCCTTCCTTGCAAGATCCTGTTCTTGTCAATCTGCGCTTCGAGTCAAATGCCTTCTGTGTCTTCCTGACACGATAGGGCTTTTGCAGTGGAAGTCCTGCCTGGCATAACCGGGGTTGGAGAAATGAAGTGCAGTATTAGAGCGAGTATCTCTCACAAAGATCAGAAAAGAGTCTGATTTCTGTTCTCTGGGATTTTGGGGGATTTTTATTGACTTATTTAAGGTCAAAAGCCAACGGTTGCCTAATACTTAATTTTGACTCCTGGGTATTTGATGGACAAGCTGACTTCTCTTGAGGTGATGTTGCCTGTTTTAGCTGAAACAGTTGAGGGACGTAGGAAGAGTTTAGCACAAAACAGCTTTAGTACTTTATTTGGTTTTGAAGAATAGAAGCTAAAGAGGAAGCAATTATTAAGAAACTCGTACTAAATTGTTGCTTTCTCTTTCCCCTGTGTACCCATCCTCCCCTGCTTGTTAGACTCTCTGCTGAGATTTAATACAGTTTTTGCTTTTGTGTAAGCTAACAATAATAGAATTTTGAGCACTGCACTACCAAGGTCTCAATCCTGGTATAGAGCACTGTTTTGTGCAAATAACTTCTGTTCTAGTTGCTTGGAGTCTAAACAATGTAGAGAAGTCTGCTATAGCCTTGGTAATAAATTTCATTTTGTATTCTAGCTGTTTACCTTTTTGAAAAGCTGCTGTTCACTTCTGTTACAACATTAACCTTTTGCTTAGCCTTGATAAGTGTTGCCCTGTTCTGAATAACAATGGTTAAATACTCCACTGATCCTTGTGACCTCAGTAGCAGAACTCCAGTGCCCTGCTGCTATAAGGGTGTGTTTTATTAATATTTAGAGCAGAACTGAATGAACAAAAGATTAATTTAATGTGAGGCTATCCTATTCCACTTGTCATGGAGCACAAAGTGGATTACTTGATTAAAAAAGGCAGGCTGGAAGCTGAGCATGACAACAAAGTAGGCAGGGCAATGATCTTGCCAGTGAGGTTGGGAATCATATGGTAGCCAAACAAGGGTAGAGCAGGTTCATGATGTTAGCCAGGGTCAACCAAGAGCCTGGTGACCACCAGAGAACTCTGCAGTGACCAGTAGGTCCAAGGTAACACCGGAATTTAAGTCATCAGGGCAGAGTCGGGGTTGGTAAGACAAATGGCCGGGTGCAGAGGAGCCTGCAGAGCTCTGATGAAGGCCAAGGGTCTGAGCTGGAATGCAGCCCTGAAGTGGGGTAGGGTGTCCAGTGAGGCTCCTCCAGTGTGTTCTCCCAGGGCTGCCTCCCCAGCAGCCTGCTCTGAGTTTGCACAGCTGCAGTGTGTCACAGCTGGCCTGGAGCCGAGGCTCCAGACCCCCGGGGGCTGGGGGAGAGGCTCTGCTCAGCACCCTGGCACCGCTCTGTTTGGGTGAGATCTTGTCTGGGCTAGTCTTAAATCACATAAAACCTTCTGCAGTTCCTGATCTTGGGATAACCATGGTGTGAATCGTAAAGGGTGAAAAGGGGAAGTGGAGATGCAGTAACAGAAAATAGGTCTGTGTGTTTTGTAACATTGACTGTGGCAATAAAACGCATCCTGTGTGTGAGGGGAGCCAGCCCCCCTTTGCGATTGCTGCAGCCACTGTGGCTTGCATTGGATGGCGAGTATTTCCACAACCCTTTGTGGATGAGGGCAAATGTGGGAGGCTCTAGGTGTTAAACACTAGGTATTGGGTAGCTATTGCTACAGTCTGTTACAGTGATTGCTAATTAGACCGTTGGGATGGACAGAAAGTAAATTCTTTTCAAGTCTCTTTAACCTTTCTCAGCTGTGTTTTTGTGCCTTTATTCATCCATGTACTTTGACTAATATCTTGCTCTCATTCTATGACATTTTTAGTGATGTATTCTTCTTCCTATTTTCTGTGGTTTGGAAACCGTGTCTGATTTTTGTGAAGTTTCTGGTGCATGCTCTTACTTCTCTCCAGGCTGTGTCAAGTCTGCCCTTATATCATGTCAGAAGCCTTCTGTTGATTAGCAGAGGAGACCTATTAGAGTTCAGTGTTCCTTTGTTTCCTGCCTCTTTTCTTCCCCCTTTCCCCAGAAGGATTTTTTTAGAGACTTCCCTGTGTTGTTTCTGTAGGAGCTGTGTTGAAGGAGTCTTTGCAGCAGACAGGGGGTTGTGTAGAAATTAGCTTATGAACTAAGCCGTGGTTCTCCCTGCAGACCTGTACTTGAGATGAAAGGGTTGGTTCTGTTTGCATTTGAGTTTCCTGCTGCTTTGAAAGACAGTGGTATGCCTCAGAACAGCAGTACTTGCAATATGCTCCTTCCACAGAAGGGAGAGTAATGACCAGTGTTTTATAGATAGGCATGTGGTTCCTTGTCTTCCTCTTTAGTTCTGCCTGGTTGAAAGAGTTAGAAGTTATCACTGTTAATCTTTTTTTTTTTTCTCTTTCCTGAAAAGGCAATGATAACTCACGCAAAATATTTTGAATTGTAGTCTAAATGCGTATCACGGTAAATTCACATACTGGAGTACTATTAAATGCATCTGAGGCTTGTTCTGCATAATCAAATTGCTTAGAGATTTTTATCTTCTCTTAAGATGCATATAAAGTCTGCACTTCATGGGTTTAGTAATTCCTTGCTGCATGACATCAAGCATTCCCATATGTTTAAGGGTATCTTGCTTGTGTAAGAGCAGGGATATGACAGGCAATCAAGCAAGGATTAAAAAGGCAACAGTTGCAGGGTTGGGGGGAGAAAATTCACAACTGTTATGTAAAGAAAGTGGTATAGGATCTCCCAAAACTAAGTAGCAGAGAGCACCCATGAGATGGGTTCAGTAAGTTATTGAATGATAACTTTATAGCTTGGCTTGACTGTTAGTGCTGGAATTTTATGTGCGTTCTTTTACTTAAGTGTAGTGTTGATTCTGGCACTGTCTATGGTTAGGTGCTCCTTTGAGCTGAAGGATACAGCAGGGAGGTGGAAGTGGAGAGAAGTTGAAAGGGCTTATCTGGTTAAGTGGCTTTTTCCTCCCTGCTGAGAAACCCACAGAGCTGTACTATCTATTCAGTAAACATCTTCACTGGGTGTGAGCTGTTGGTAATCTGCAGCTCTTAATGATAACAAGGGAGAGAGTTTTATTTTAGATAATCCACATGATATAGGTGGTTGTTTTAAAGCATTTTAAATGGGGATCTGGGGGGGGGTGGGCAAAAGGATGGGGAAGGAAGCTTGTTAAAGAGGAAGGAAGCTTGTTAAATGGGTGTCCTTCTCATTCCTGTGAGTATACTGTAAGTGGTTAAAGCTCAATGATGTAATTGGATTCCTTGGCAGATTTATTTTGCAGGTGGTTATTTTGCAGTTATCAACTGTACGTGTACCCCATCTCCTTCCATTTAAATGTAAGCCTGACTGGCAGCATTTATGACTTCTGATTCCTGAAGAAAATAAGGCAGGATTTATGTTTAAGATTTGGAAATTTAGTTCCTAATCTACAAGTCAGATTTTCACTACGTGTGTTTGTCTACTTTGCTTTTACAAAAGGAGAGAGCTAATGGAAGAGGTACCACTTGGACAGGTCTGGGTGTGGGTCTTAGAATGGGAAATGGCAGTCTTGGTGTCATTCACTTGAGTTTTGTGTTTCACAAGACAGTAATAATTTGTTGGTTTGGTTTTTTTACCTCTGCAATGTGAACACGTGTCAACTTCGGTTGGCCATGCCAGCAGGAGTTACACAACTTACTTGGAATGGCAGACTGTGCCGGACAGAGGATATCCCATGAATTTGAGAATGAAGCTTGTAGATAATAAATGCCAAGGCAAGAGTTAATTTAGTACCCGCTTTCCATAAATAGAGGAAGTTGATTCATACAGTCACAGCTAGAGAGTACATGAGTATGTCAGAGCCTTCACTGTCTTGCTTGAGATCACAAATTTGCTGAATAATGTGGCAGGCAAGTTGCAAAATTCAGTCTTCTATCCTTAGAATGGAAGTCAGAAAGATAAAATGGCGTGGAAGGAAGTATTTTTGCTGTAAAAATATTTTGCTGAAAATTTTTTTTTGCTGTAATTGTTCTCTTTCCCTGCTTGGCTCTTCAATACACCAAACACTTTCACTATTCCAGACACTTCAGATGTATTTATGATGTAGTAAAAGATTAGCAACATGTGATATTTGATTATGCTTGTAGAAAAAGAATAGAGAATTCTTTCATCTCAGATAAAGCTGTATCAAAACCCAGCAGAATAAGTAGTCAGAAATGAAAGTAGGGTTTTCTAAATGTCAGCTGAACAGAGAAAGTTTCAAAGTTAAAAGTTGCTTGCAAACTGTGTAGGGTTTTCATTTATCTCTGTAACATGTGACTATACGGTATAAAAAAAACATATAATGTAAAGCATTTGCATAATTATTACAGTGTATATTATGCAGGTTATGATTGTGTGCAGTGTATTTTATTAATATATGCTATGTGTTATTATGGGGAAGAGTATTTCAGTTTGTATATATGCTTTACTGACCACAAGTGTAGCTGTTTTGAGGCACATTGGCTTCAAATTACAGCAGTAAACATGATAGGTGGAAGAATCACAGGGACTATGGCTTGTGTTGTGCTGTCAATGGTAGGGTTGAGTGTATCCAGAGCTGATTTTAGGACCATCTCTGTTTCTAAATGTGCTAACCATCTGGCACAATTTATGGGTGTGGTTTGTTTTATGCTTGAGGGTTTTTTTTTAAGGGGGATGAACAGATATACATACACATAAGTTTGCTTTTGGACCAGTTTTGCTGTACTGTAAAGATGGTGTCTAACTGCTCTGGTTATTTACTTTCTAGTTTTTTAGAAATGTTAATAGAATAGGTGTTGGAGGCTGATACCAGGCACGTTAATGGAGTAGGACAATAGAAATGAGTGTATTTCTCGGCAGATCTGCAGGTGAGTTTGGAAAGTTGTCTGGATTGGCAGAGACTACTTTGTTAGCTTTTAAAATAAATAATTTTTTCTGCCAGGAAATAAAAGCTGCACCTTGTAAGTTCTTCAATGTATACCATACTTAAGTAGTCACTTCCAGGAGTCTGCCCAGAAAAATGTGTTGTAGCATTGTTTTCTTCACTGCTCTAAATTTGAGACTCAGAGGCATTAGTAGATCTTGAAATGTGAGCTGGTAGTTTAAGGGTCTGTTGCATACTGCATTTCAGTGCTAAGCATATTAGAAAAAAAAAGATAACCACTTACCCTAAACTGTTTCCATAAAGTAAGTAGTCAGAAGCATAGCTTTCATTTCTCTTGAAAATTTTTCCTTTGGCTCTAAATTGGTCCTGTAGATGCATAACTGATTGAGGATTCATTGCTGTCTGTCCATAAATGCTGATGTTTTGGTAGGAATTGCTTCAACATGCAGTAACTCAATAATACATGTGTGTTTAAACTGTCACAGTTGTGTATTTATAGTTTTTTAAATTCTACTCTTAAGCATATGGAATATGCATGAAATGCAGTTGTTGGGCTGCAGTTGAACCAGACTGACACAAATAAAATCCCCTCATTATGTTCACAGAGATAATTAGTATGACTTTAAATACTTTCCTTGCTGTTTCCCACCCATGTGAATCGTGACTGAAGTTGCTAATGATTATTAAAAAGCATACACCCCAGTTCTCCACACCTGTAATTGCACTGTTTTGATGCTTTGTAGGTGTCTGGATGCTCTCAGGCTTTGTAGGTGTTTGACAGAGGAGATAAACAATGTTCTCAATGGTTTTGTAGGGAATCTACAACAGCAGCTTTGTGTTCTACACAACATGCAGCTTTTCTGTGTAATTTGAAGTATTCTTTGTTCTGCCCTTCTTCTTGATATGTTAATTACGCTATATTGTACTAGCAAAATGACATTTGGCATCAATTTATTTTTACCATCCCATTTGGAGATGCATGAGTGGAAGACATCCTGTACAAGTGTCATGTTTTAGAGTTTAATTTTTAAAATTATCTAGCTCTTGTTATGTTGCCATCTGTTTTCCACTAGCTTGAAGAGGAAACAGCTGTTGTGAATAATCTCAAGACAGTATTTTTAATAAAGTCTAATAGGTCTGCTTACCTTCAAGTTTGCATGTGCACCACAGGGAATGACTGTGCTGGCTAGGAGGGGAAATGTGGTTTTGCAGTAGGAGCTGTAATGAATTTGGTAAAGCAGTGATTCTGATATGTCTCCTCCATAGCTGGATTTGAATACAGCTGGAGAGATCAGTGTTAATGGGACGCACTTCACTTGCCATAACCGTGCATTGTCTTGTAGAGGGGCTATTATTGCAGCTTCTGCCCTCGAGTGCAGTGGTTGACAGGCAGCTGTGGAGCTGACAGAACCTGCTGATCCCATGTGGAAACTAACTCGTGGCCACACCATACCATCTTCAGTGTGCTGAGCCAGCAGAGGCAATGGCTGTACTTGACCTTGGGGAAAGCACTGGAGATGGAGAGCCAGTGACCCTCGCCTCTTCAGCTGACAGCATGGAGCTGTATGGAATTAGAGGTAACGTGCATCAGCAGCTGACACCATTTTGGGGAAAATATTTAGTTCTCTGATGAAGAATAAGTGTTACTGATGGTAAGTAGGGTATGGATGCACCTGAACAGATGATTACTTTGTGGACTTCTTGATTGTATTTTAGACTTAATTTTGGTAAGGAGCAAGAAACCTCATGAAAGAGATGATGTACAGTATAAGCTTCAATCACAGTGGTGATTCAACTGAATAAAGGGAAGGATAAATGAAAGTAGAGAAATTGACTGTCAAAGAATGCCTTGGAAAAAAGTTCAAATTGGTTTATTTGAGCTCAAGCATTGCAGAGTGGCCAAGATTCGGTACTGTTTTACATAGATTGGCTTTCTTCACTTATTTCCCTTTGATTTTGATAGAAAGACTTTGTTAGGTCTAGAAAATTTTGCTGGATTAATAGTTTTTTTTTTCAAAGGACTCAACAGTGAAAAGAGTGGAGAGGCTAACCAGCAGAGAGCATTAAGTGGTGGTCAGGGAATATAGAGTTGAATGGAGAATGATGATGAATTGAACTGGATCTTCTCATAAGTAGACCAGATTCTTTTTGTTAGAGACTTTGTTGATTTTGCTTGAGTCTTTAGGTCGATGGCATTATAGAACAACCCCAGCAAGAGTAGCTGTGAAAATGAGCCTGTAGTTCAGGTGCTTGAGATTGCAGCCTCAGATCATGCAGGAGCTTACATCCTGTAAACCTGTATGAAATATGTGTCCAGTGCCATGCAGTTGCACGAGCCCTGTCCTGTTCACTCTCGTTGCTGCCCCATTTCTTGGAGCAAGGCAAAAGGTTGTGGTGTGGATCCATCAGGAGCCTCTACAATGTCAGAGCTAATGGCTGCACAAGAGCTGTTCTGAGCTGATGTGGTCTGTCCTGCTTAATGGATTTATGTAGCACGTGAATATGTGTTTTTGCACCATGTGGGGCAAGGTGGGCAGTGAACAGTCAACTGGCCTGTAGTGGCTTCAAGTGGCTGTGAAGCTGCACTGTTACTGAAACAGGTGAGGACATTGCTGCTCCCTTCTTAAAAACCCCCTTTTAACTCCTGTCTTTTGATACAGAATGAGTGTGTTGGAGTACAGGAAAGGAACACACCGACTTGCAATTCAGTTGAAAATCAATTATACTTGCTTTTGAGCTTTCCTACCAAACTTATGCTATTAAACAGTGTTTGCTGTTTTTCGGGAGGAATATCTTATGTATGCTAAGAACACATTAGTGCAGAAATCTATCTGCCTTCAAAGGAAAGAAGCTTTGATTGATAACCATAAGAACTCCCAAGAAATAAGCAAATAGCAGTGACCCAGAATATTGTTACCTATGTAGATGTTTCTTTTAAAGACTGATATTTTTGCTTAGCTTTATAGGCAGTTTCTTCAGATCCTGTAACTCCATAGCTGGCAGCAGCATGTTGTGCTAAGGTTATGGTATGGTTATTTGAGATGTAATGGTGCTGGAGTATGCAGAGGTGAACTTTGCCTTAGTGGGAACTGTTGTTGGGCTCATCTCTGTGTTACTCTCTGCTTCTGTTGTGTGTAGGTACCCTCTCTGCCCTTGGGAGTTCCTCTGCCCTTCTCTTGTGGTATGGGATACCTCAGGCAGCCTCCCATGAGGAGTGTCTTTCCTATCAAAGTAATTAATTTCTTTCACAAGGCATTTTTCTGCCAGGTTGCTTTGCAACAGTTATAGTACCTTTTTCATGCCTAAATTGGTGTTCTTTCCGTAGTAAAGCCCTTGGGGGGCATTTTTTTTCTCTGTATGAATGTGACAGCACTGCTGGAATTATACACTGCTAACAGTGAGATATTTCCTCTCATGCTTACTGGGAGCTGTTTGTCTTACCTTTTTGTTAAAAGGAGCAGGTGCTTTGTCTACTCCTGCTCTGCGGTGGTAAATTCTGCTTTGTGTTGGATTTCCCCCCTTGTGCTGTTAGGACAGCAGGCAAGAGGCTTCCCAGACCAAGGTGTTGATCTTGACATGCTGCACAGGAGAGCCCTGTGGTGTAAGGCAGGTGGGTCAGGCTGGGATGGCTTTGCTGGCCCTCAGATGCAGCTTCTGCAATCTCTCATGCAGTTGCATTAGCAAATACTGTAATGCATTGCTCCCATGCAGCCTCATCTGAGGGATCTGAAGTTGCATTTTGATTCTGAAGTACTGAGAGGGATGGAGTTTGACCATGGAAGTTTGCTGTGTGACTTTTCTATGCACAATCACAGATGGAGGCTGCAGCAGAAGCAGGATGGAACCCAGGTGTTCAACCAAAAGAGCCAGCTTCTTTCATGGGGATGGAATAGCTCTGCTGTGTGGTATTGCTTTGTGAAAATAAATGGACTGCTTTTGAAACCACATGAAATGAGCAAGGGGTTAACTGAGGATGAATGAATGACTTCCCATTCTTGGGTGATCTCTGTAAAGAAGCATGAGTTTTTTTTGGTAGCCAAATCTCTGGTGTATTCATCCCCATCCCACAGCATTAAAAGTTATGACTACAGCATGCACATGGATTTGTGTCCATCTACTCTATGTAACTTGTGTTCTACCCTAAAAGGTAAAAAAAGGGAATATTTTTATCCAACAAATAGTCCTTGGATGGGCATGTCTATTTACGTGCTTTAACTTTTGCATCTGGTTATTGTAAATGTCTGTGAAGAACTTCCTTACAGTCCGTGAAAGTGTGTGATATAATCCAGAAATCAACTTCATTTTACACTTGATTATCAGAAGTATTCCCTGACTCCAGTCTCATGTTCTTTTGCAAGCCACGAATTTGCAAAGGGGTTTGAGAAGATTATTTCAAAGCAACTTGATATTGTATATGTATAGTTTGGCCTTTAGGTACCTATTGCCACTGGCTGCATGTGATAGCATATCTTCATGTGACCCTCAATAAATATGAAAGGATTTATTGCTTTCTGTTTTTTGAGTTTGAGATAATACTAGTACATGCTGTATCAGCAAGAAAAACATGATTTTCTCACTTCTGTTGGGCTCTGAAAAAGATGAACTGTAAGTTGATGCGTGTGGGTAAATTATCACTTTTTGCCTGCTTGATGTGTTCTGTAAAGTGCTGATGACAGAGTTAACCAAGGTTTTGTGTATTTTGGTCTTTTGATGACTGAGTAGTTGCACCACATAACTGTGATTCAAAACTGTGAGTTTAAGTTTACTTAAATGTGTGTTGTCCTTTTTGGTTGTTGGGCTGAGGAATAAGCTTGGTTGCAGTGCCTTCTCCACCTGTGTGTCATGAAAGCAAGCCATTGTCACCAACTAGCTGTGTTGGCTCAAAGACTGTGCAGTTGGATCTTGGTTTGATTCGGCAAAGTTTTCAGAATGAGACTTCTAAATTAAGATTAACACTACATTTCAGTATATCTTTTGTATTGCATTATGTTTAGGAATGCTGTGCCTTTATACTTCCATCCTGTCAAATATCCTTTACCTGCCCTTCTCTTTTTAAAGCTTAATATTCCCATATCATATATTAATATTTGTGTAGGCTTAAGCATTTTGAGAAAATGTCTTCTTTGTTGGTACAGCTGTCATTACTGTTGGACCTCTGCTACTGAGGCAAAGTCAGAGCAGGTTTGTGCTATGTTAGACAGAATGATGAACGTGAAGATGCATATAATAATAAAACTTTGGGAATGTGTTTTGGAGCGGTTGCCAGATACTCCTCTTGTCCATGTTTTTGAATTATTTCTGCTTTTTCACTAATAATAAATATGCAAAATATTTAACACTTCATGAATACTTCACAATCAGTGTGACTTTACACTATTTTCTGCAGCTGATATGACTAACTTGTAAACTGAAACCAGAAGACTGAAAGAAAACCAACATAAGTTGAGTTTCATTATAATAACACTTTGCATAATTTAGGAAAGGAAAGTAGGTCACTTTCCATTTTTAATACCCGCTTTATACTTTGCATAAAAACCCAACAGGATTGCAGACAGTTCATGAAAAGTTATACATTTCCCTATAAATACGAATTTTAATCATATGAATGTTTGTGGAAATTGCAAGGGAATATTGTAATTTTGGCTCAGACGTTTCTGCAGAATCTCAGCTGCTTATATCAAGTGATGTGTTTTTGGAGCACACAGCTACACAAACTTCTGAAGTCTGTAGTTTGGATCATTGCTTGTAAATAAATGACTATATTCAGATTCTTGCTTCTTTTTCTGCAGTGTTGTGCCTGTGTTATCTATACTCAGTACTGAGGAGTGAAGAAGTAAATGTGTTTTCTCTTGCCTTAGTTACTGGAGTTGGAAGATCAAGCATTTGGTTCTCATCACATTGCCTGCACAATGAGTCATGCTTTCTTTGTTAGGTTTGTTCCTCAGGCCAGGATTCATGTGATGTTCCCCTTCTCTGGGCAATCAGATTAGTCACTGTTTGAAATCCTGTTTAAAAAATAAATCATACCACAGGTTGTTGCCTGCTCACCCGTTGCATGCTCCCCTACTGCTTGCAGTTTGGGTTCAGCAGCATCATTATACTGAAAAATATGTTATAGTCATGGTAAGTGACATATTATTGGAGTCCCACTGAAATTAGTCTATTAAATTCAGGACTCATAGTAACTAGCAAAGAATTGTCTATAAGGCAGGTGAATTTTAAGTCATTTCAATGTGCTGAAATACATCTTGCTTAAACTTGGCTTCTTTTGTTATACTGTTAAGAACAAAAACTACATTGCAAATGTAGTAGTAGCTTGAACTTTGTGGAACCTGTAGATTTATAAAAGCAGTGGTAATAACAAAAATTGTTAACATAGATGGCATACTTTCATGGTACCTGAATCAGACTTTAGTATTTGGGGCAGAAACTGGAAGTATCTGAGGGAACTGAGATTTAATGGACATTTCGAACAACTTTAGGACAGTAGCAGTTTCTAGTCCTACTATGTAATATACTGTTATGAAGGCTCCTGAAGTTCTTTATCTTGGTACTAGAAGATTTTAGGGGTGATGGTTCATTATAGGAAGTAGCAGTTTGAAAGACAAACTAATGCAGAAAATGTGTGGTAGCCCGATCAGAAGTAGAAAGAGAGAGGGGAAAATACATACAGTGTGGTTGTAAACGCATAATCCAGATGTTGCTGTTAGCTGGCTAAACTCCAAATCTAGTCAATGAACAACAAATTATGATTCAGAAAATGTGTTATGTTCATGGCCTGAATCCTTTTACACAGGAGGCTGTCAACAGTAGATGTTAATGCAGGCACCTAAATTGTGCAAAGTATTGTATCTTTTGAATATGTCCAGGAGCAATGTCTGGTTTGTGCCTTGAGAGAAAATTAGGGTTATGACACGGTAAAGATTGGAAGTTGCTGAAATAAATGGTTATAAACTCTGTTATAGTTTATAGATGAAAACCTGAATAGAAGGAAAGATGAATTAATGTTCCACATTAGGCTTTGATTCTGGTTCTTATGAACAGCTTCATTTTTCATGTTGTAAGTTGTTAAGAGTGGTTTTTTTGACAGGAAAATGCTCATGAAGTAGGCGAAGGTGCAGACCAGTGTGGGAGAAAATGAGATTATCTATAGAAATCCAAATAGTGGTGTTTTGGGGTTTTTTTGTGAAGGTTTTTGTGGTGGTCTTGTTCTGTCTGCAATTTTCAGCTGATTCTCTCAGGTAGCAGACACTCACAATCATTACAAATACTAGTTCACATTGTTAGTTTTCCTTTCATTCTGTGTGAGACAGATTTGTGTGGTGACTAAAGAGATATACTAAAATTCAACTTTGGATGGGTTTGGGGGTGTGGATGAGCAGCTCATAGGGAATATCCAGCTTCAAAAAACATTGCCAGATTTGGAAAATACTCAGCCTCTAGGTGATTAACTACAACCAAGATTTAATTTTGAATCTTGCTCTTATTTCTGTGAGAATATCCACTGGAATAGAACAGACTTGTGTTGCTGTGAAGTTTCTTTAATCCTGCTGCATTGGCTTCCCCTGGAAGACAACATAACTGTGTATTTTGGCAGTTACTTTGTGCAGAGATGAGTATGTTGGGTCTTATTTACTGTGAGATGAGGACCTGATCCTGTGACTGCAGATGAAGCAAGAACAAGTAAATGCTTAGGTATTTGTGCATGTGAACTTCATTTCCTTGAAAGATTCTTCCCCCAGCCACCACCTGGGAGACTGGGAAATTGGATGGGGGGGATTCTTGTTTGTTTTTTTACAGTTCAGCTCAGTGCTGGTCAATCAAGTCCCTTATACTGCTCTAGATTTGTGGGTAGATCTTTACAGCTTGTTTTTAAAATAATCTCATACACACTTAGCTCGCAATTTGAAAACTTTCCAAGGCTTAAGGCAGTGGTAGATACAATTGTCATTTCCTCCCTATACTTAGGTCAGTTTGTGTTCATTGGTATTGTCTAAGTGAAAATTTTATTTCAACAAGGAGCCAGGAATCCTGTGCTGATGAGATTTCTGAAAAAACAGACACTTGTTTAGTAAGCCTGCTGACAACGGTAAATGCAATGTTTAGGGTCTTGGATGATGATGATAGTCCAGTTCTGTCAGTGTATGGATGTTCTTGACAGTAGCCACTTCTAGAAATTTCTTGGGCCAAGCTGTGTGGTGGCTGTAGTTAAGGCAGTGTGGCTTCAGAGCAGAGTCATGTTGTCCTGTTACTTTCCATTAAGAAATCAGTGGGTTTGTAGATCAGGTGCAGTGTATCCTTGCATCTGTAGACTTAAGAGTTTAGCTGCACAGCGCTGCAAGCTGGCAAGTGGTTGCTTTGATAGTCAAGCTTAAATGGTTTTAGGCACCTTAAGATGTTGGAGTGGGAGATGCCATTGGTTTTGCTTCATTAATTGAACTGCAAGCTAGCAACAAGAAATTAGCATAATTTATGTAAATTCTTGTGTATTGTTGTCATGCATCTGTGCAATACAGGCTAATCAACAGTGAAATACATTTTTTAAAGTCACCTATAATCATATCAGGCACCAGCCTTAGTTATGTCCAAATGGATTTTATTTTTGTTTTACTCTACTGGAAAAAGTGTTATGTAAATAAAAGCCCGGTAACTAAAGGAAACAAATACTGTGGATGGGTTTGATAATGTCCTAATCTGAGAGCTGAGTTTGTAACATAGCATTTGTCAGCCACCTAAGACTATGGCTCAAAAGGTATGATTTCCCTTTTTCATTCAAAACCCATTGATAAGCATGTAGACTGAGAACTGGTTATGATCACACTTCTCTTAAAGGGTTTCCTTTATCTTGTTCTTTAGTGCAGAGGATGCTTGTCATATGTGAAGAAACACATGAGGAATACTTAAATGGGAAAAAAGGATTTGATCTCATTGTAGGAAAGTACCTATTTTCACTGTTCTTGAAGAAAGACTCAAGTAAAGCAAGTTGAGAAGATATCAATACCTTGTTCTCTCCCTTATGATGATTAATTTTGTAATAGGAAGAGTGTTTTGAATGTGTAGGAAGACACTCTTTTCTCAGTTAATTCCTAAATCTTAGATGGTTTTCAAGATTGCCTTGAACTTCTGTGCTCAAAATCCCCCAGTTTCTCAATAGCCACGTTTTATTTTGGTTTGAGCACTGTGGAGCCAGAGGACCAAACTGAACCTGATCTAAACTTGGTCCTGTGAGACTCTGCTTGGTGAAGATTTTTCTAAATATGTAATTCTAAAGCAAGAGTCGTTGTGGACAGGGGAATCATTAGAGGAAACAGTTACAGTTTCTTAACAGAGCCAGTACAGCTTTGGCTGTTCAGCAGTTATTCCTTTCAGTTAGTAGTTTTTAATCTAAGCAAAACATGGCCTTTGGCAGATTGGTACTTTTCATGTTACTCTACTCTAAAAATTTTTGGTGTCGTTTGTTGTGACAGAAGTGATTAGTGTCCTGGAAGAGGGAGGCATCACTCCTTTTTCATTGCTTGTATTTTGTTGGTTTTTTTCCACACTGTTGCTTTTTGATCTACAATTTAAAAAATTGGGATGTACATAAATAAAAATTGTCCTTGTTTTATTTTTTTGTGATATGACTATAAGTTTTGTCTGTGAATAATATAAATGAAAGTAAAAATACTTATTTCCACAGACATTTCTTTTTTGCTTATGCTGATGTTTTTGAGAACAGTACTTTCGTTCCTTAGCAATGACTTAGGTTCCTTACTACAGAGCAACAATCTTAAAGTATGCTAAAGTACAGAGGCTCTCAAAAGGGAACACTTGTTGTTGGATTTCGTTGTTTGATGTTGTAAATCACTTGCTTGTATTTCCTGTGTCATACTGTTTTTCTAAAAATAGCTGAAATTGCTTGCTGTTTGCTCAGTGCAGCTCCGTGATGGAATCGTCTGTTTAAAGTTACTTCCTCTCAGCTACTCTGCCCCTCCTGCAGCCTGAATCTCTCCCTCATGGTCCCCCACAACAGATGTTCAGTGACTTAAACTTTGCTGAGAGAAGGTCTTTTATAACTTTAGGAAGCTGATTTTCGTTTTTAAAAAACAACTACCACCAAACCAAGCAACTCCCCCTCACAAACGCCCCACCTTGGAACAAAACCAGAAAACCTACTGAGAACTGCACGAACCACAATCGAAACAAAGGTCACAATTCCGAGGCTACAGAACAACCTGTAGCCACTTCCTAGAGTTCTGAAACTGTAGGAAAAACCTCACAACTCTCTATCAAATGCAGCCTGGAGTTGCATGAGATGTCTTGATGCAAAGTACCATCTTCAAAACACAAGCTGGATTGCAAAATAATATATGTGGAACTTTGTGTCAACACAGATAAAGACAGAGTCTAGCTAATTCATCTGTTTTTCTGCAGAAATATGAAAAAACATCACATCAAAGCAACGTATAATGCTTCCCTCAGAATACCACAGGTAAACTGAATTTAAATGTGAACTCCTTGAGAACACCTTTTTCCTGGCAGTATTCTACTTTAAAATAGTAGAATACCTTCAAAGTATCCTTTTACACAGAATAGCTTCAGTCTTGT
This sequence comes from Ploceus nigricollis, assembly GCA_013399945.1. Taxonomy (NCBI): domain Eukaryota; kingdom Metazoa; phylum Chordata; class Aves; order Passeriformes; family Ploceidae; genus Ploceus; species Ploceus nigricollis. The sequence goes on from VXBC01002309.1 coordinate 1,983,253, forward strand.
TAAAAAGCAGCTGGACTGTGTATTTCTTATTTTGTGGAATTAAGTTACTATTCTTAAGGGGATCTTTAGAGAAACCTGATGCCTGCTGTTGACCACAATATTGGCAAGTAGCATGCAACCAGTTATTAAAGAGTTGAGGAGAATTATGCTCCTCCTCTTGTACAGACTAAAATCTTAATTTTGCAAGCAGCTCTCATGAAACTTGCTTTATAGGCATCTTTCCTCTCAGTCCTGGGATTTGATTAACAGCCCTGGTGCTGTAAGCACTTAAGTACTTAAGATCATGACAAGATCTTTTGAGCCTTCTCTCTGTTCATTCTTCTTAGAAGAAAAATAAGACTGTCAGCCTGCAGCTTCTCATTGCTCTCCAGTGAAAATATCCTCAGCTGCTTCTGTTACACACAGAAAAATAAAGCAAGATATGTGGACAGTTTTTTGGACTTTGAGGGCTGCAAAAGGAGAACTGGAATGTCTGATCACATATGTATAGGAAAAAGGGAATTTGGCTGCTTGCCATTCTGAGTGATAGGTCTGAGTCTGTTCACCATGCAGGCTGTGGCTGATTAGGCTTAGCAATTGTTACAGTGGACAGAAAGGCCTGTTTGCTGTGCCAGAACAGGCTCCAGATCAGAGAAGGATCTGTAGGAAGGTTCCTAACTGGTATAGGATAAGTTTAATCATGTGAGGGGGAAAGGAGGTAGTATAGTACTATGGCACTGGGTGTACTGATGAATTGGATTATGCAGGTGGGATTTTAACAGATGCTAAATGTTCCTGTCACTAGGCTGTGAATAGAGATATCAGCTGGTGCTGGTCTTCAGTTTCATGCCAGAAGGTTTGGGGTTGATGCTCTTTCCCTGAAGCCAAGAGGGTTTCCACACGATACTCTTGTCTAAAAAGTAGTAATTAATGCAGTGTGCTTTCCTTGATGGCTGCTTGCTGAAGCAACGCTGTGGTGTTGAGCCTGTGGTATGGAGCTACTCAGGGGGTGTTGATAATGCCCAGGTCTTCAGTATTGTTTGGTTGAGGAAGTGCCTTCCCTGATAACGTGATGACCATTTCACGTGGAAAGAGGCTGGCAGGCAAGGGCTTTTAGATTAAGAACAGGTCATCTAAAAATCTCATTTTCCAGATCATCAAAATCTCTTCACAGATGGCTATTTTTGACCTGGTTTAGAAATCTAATGCAATCTGTCCCTCCATGAGAGGAAAGTTGTGTGTATGTGTGTGTACATAAATGCTAGTGGTCAAGGCAAGGAGAGATTGCTGGACAAGTAGCATTACTAGCCACATCTGTTTTAAAAGAAGTAATTCTTTTTAATATATCAATTTCCTTTTTACATATCTGATTTTCATGTGTTTTTCTTATTTTTAGGCTTTGAGAATTACACACAGATGTGGAGAGAGAAGAATTTTTGACACTTGGCATGTATTGCTTAGAAAGGGTTTATTGTTTTGATTTTACTACAGAAGTACAAAGGAGCACTAAGCTACTTACATGGCTCCATAGTTGCATGCTGGGTACACTGGTTCTTGGAACTTCACTTTTAAAATTTATTTTATTGCTATTTTCTATTTGGACTGACAAAAATTAATTCAAACTCTCTTTTCTGAGAGGTACACACAGTATATCTACGTACAGGAATTATATACAAATGTAACCATCTATTCTGCTTTCAAACATTACATTAATGTCATATAATTATCACATTAGCTGTTCAATAACAAAATTGGTTTCTAATATGGATGGAAGTTTTTCAACTGTGACCATTTCAATACTAAAAGGGATTATTTTCTCAGTATATTCTTCCTGAGGTATTGCAGTCGTATCCCTCCCCTAGTCCCCATCTCATCTGCAAAAAAGATTATTTTTTTATTTGCAAGAAAATGAACTGCTTTCTTAGCATTCAACATAAATGAGACTGTTTCTGTTCAGTTAAAATTGAATGCATAGGCACAAAATTCTAGGTATTTCTTTGTGTGTTAATCGACATTGAGTGGTATTATATTTCTGTTTCAAGTAAAATTAAGTATCAAGATGACCGCAAGTTTCTAATATTTTATATATATGCTGAATTTTGTGCATGAGTAGCTTTTTAAGCATAAATTGTGGTAATCAGAGGTCTGGGTGTACATACATTTTCCTTTTTCTGTTTTTGCTTGATCTGTGGATGTTTAAGCAATAATGCTTTTTCAGAAGAAAGAAAACTTGAAAGGAGTGCTTGAGATAATTTTTCAAGATTTCCAGCATCTCTATTGAGATAGAGAGCTTAAAGGAGAACAGGAGAAGCTTTTCATTCTTGACATACATTGCTGCTCTGTTTTTGTTCTTGAAATGCTTCCCTGCAAGCTTCTTTGGAGAGTGTTTTCCTGAATGTAGCAGAAACAGAGTGGATTGTTGTGGATTTGGATACGATGCCCTTTTCAGATTTTAGGTATTTTGTTTCTGTACTTAAGTCTTTCAGTGTTCTCCCTGAAGTCAAATGCTCTGGCATTGAAAGCTCAGCTGCTTTTATTAGATTTATTTTTTGGAGGTAGGTTTGTGCTTGTTTGTTTCTTTTCTGAAACAGTTTGAGAAATGGTTCTCTCATGCCATCATGGTCAAATATATTGCTTCTAGAAAACAGCAAGCTAAATTTGTTAATGCATTACAAAATCTTCCTTAATGCATTCAGATTGGCAGCTGCGTGCTGATGACCCAATATTTGGCAGCACGAGAGCAAGAAATTTGTTGCAAAAGGTAGATATAATGTGTGGCTGTCACGTCGTCTTTGCTTTTCAGAAAGTTGCATCTGGGGAAATAGATCAGAAACAAAGATGACACAATGACAAGTATCTAAGTTATATTTAAAGTGCTAGATGCTTCAAAAAATTCAAGTGGGAAAACCTTAAGGAAATGTATGTATATATTTATTCCTAGAAGCATTTTCAAAGTTTTTTTTAGTTCTTACCAGTTATGCTCCCTGTGCCCTTCCTTGCCGAATGTGTAGGAGAGCCCTTTTTACTTGCTTTCCTTTGATTGCTGGTGTTTTAGCAGGGCAGGAATATACAACATTGGAAATAGCAAGGAAGATAAATACAATTTTGAGTTTTTCCTTCATCTTCTTCCGTCTTGTTGCATTCCCTGTGCCTGGCTCAAGCTAAGCTATCTGTGCTGCTGTGGTAGTCTATTTTTGAACTGTAGCAACCTTGTAGTAATTCTATGAAGAGAATGGGGAGAAGATAGCAAGCCAGTGACATATTCAGAATTTTACAGTCTTTTTTAAAGACTTGTCTAAAATACCTAATGTTAACTTTTCTGCAGCTGAAATCAGCATTGCTAGGTTTAAGTACTTAGTGCTAAATTGAGTTCGGCACACAGTTAAATAAGGACCCATGTACACTGGAAGTGCAGGGGTAGAAGGAAAAGCTATTGCAAACTTGAACAGATTATTCTGCTACTGTGGCTTCAAATGCAAGCCTTATGCTCCAAAACAAAGTGCTTGTGTAGTCTAAATTGTCAGGGTCTTAGACATCTTAAGAAACATTCCATTTCTTCTTAGTGGAAGTGGAAAATTGAAGGTTTTAAAGGTGAGTGTATTGACCTTTCATCTGCAAACCCTCTCCAAGTTCACCAGTGTACAGGTACTTCACATATATGAAGAAGGGAGGAAAAAAAATGGGAATTGGCTTTTCAAAATGCAATTGATGAAGATGTCTCTTCTACACAGATAGGTTAAGTGATTAAATTCTTGCCCAAAATAAATGATCTCATTAGCTCTGTTTTTTGAGAAAATGGAAATGGTGCATAACCATATAATGTATTAAGGGCTTTCTTTTTTTCATTTTGCTGGTAGCAAATCCAAAAGAATACTGGTCAGATTGTTCAGCTTTATTGTAGATGGCAAAACAGTGCCACAGAGGGAACTTTTTTGTCTCGGAGGAATCTAAAGAGCAACTAAAGCTCTAACAGAGCACGTTTGTTGACTTAAAATGTCTGGCTAGAGAGCTGAGTCTTCAGCTATGCTTGAAAGCTTGGTAAATTTTTCTTTCTCAACTGCTCAGTGCTGCAGGAATCTAAACAGCCATTGGCTGCTGCCTGTGTTGGGAAGAAACAGTATTTTTTTTGTAAGCTACTCAAGTCAGTAACATGATTAATATATTGGGTTGGTCAATTAATTCCTTGTTCTAGTCTCTGTGATTTTCCAGGGTCTTTTTAATTTTGATGAAAGAAATTACTGTAAAATGTCTTCTCCCTCTATCTTCCCTCTGTGCACTTTCCAACATAGTGGTGGTGGTGACCTTTAATTTGCTGTACAGTCTATGCAGGCAGCCATTTTCCAGTGATGCTAAATGGTGTCTTCCTTTACACTGCATTTAGGTTTCAGTATTGTGGGCTTTCCTATTGTAAGTCTTTTAAGAAAGAAGAGAACTGAGTTTTCAAAATATGGTTCTTAGAGTACTTGATATAACTATTACCTTTAAGTGCTTAAGTGAATATTGTGCACAACAAAAAAAAATGGAAATCAAGGTGAAAAGCAGAGATTTGGTTTCATGTGATGCATTCATCTTGAAGTAGGAAGTGGAAGAGTGAAGAAAAAGGGAAGCTGTGTTACTGTTTTGGTTTGATTTTGAGCTTGAAAATTTTGTCTTTCTCTTGGAAGAACCGTGAGAACTGTGTGCCAGCCCTGGAGGAAGACTTCCTTATCAGTGTGCTACTGAAATGCTTCCTGTTGACACTGTCTCTTTGGGGAACTGTACCCAGTTATCCAGGAAGGAGGCTGGTCTCATGTGACTTTAATGGAGAAAAAATAATAGGAATTTGATTGCCTGGGGGGAGAAGGAGGCCTCTTGGAGGCCTCAGTCTGTGTGACAGTAGTGCATTCGATCTGTAACTTGCTTGAACTCAGACTAACAAGAATAAAACTTGGAGGTTTAGTATGGCAGGGTAGACTTCAGTGCAGACTGAGCAATAATCCTCAGTATATTTTTGTCTAGAGCTGCTGCAGTTGAACTATTGCTAACACTTCAGCTTAGTTTAACACCACATTGAGTGTGCCGACAGATGTTCCAGTCACACCTTCAAATTACAGTGGAGACAGCTTTTTTTAATCCAGTGTCTTACAGCTCTGAAGGAAGTGGGAAGAATGCTATCAAGTTGTATCAGCTGAGCTGAGAAAACAAACTTATTTAGAAGAACTGAAGTGAGGCATTACTGTCTGAAGCAACAGTTTCAAGTCCCTTTTTAGTGCCTCTATATATGCTCCATGGTTAGCTTTAGAAAACATATGCACATACAGTCACCCATATACAAGCCATTTTTGAGAAATGTGGTTGTGTGATGTTTCCAAGGGCATGTCATGGGTCAGTTAGCAAAAGTGTGTGAGCAGTGTGCCAGAAAGAGATCATAGGCAGGAAGATGTGGAGTCCTTTGTCATTTTATGCCTTTCCTTAATAGCTGAGGTTGCAGGTTGGCTCAGCTATTCCTTGCTATTCGTCTTCAGTATTTACAGGCACATGCATCACATTGCTGTGGAACAAATCTACCAAAAGGAGCGAGCATGTCTTTACTGAAGATAGAGTTGAAAAAAACAAGGTGGTTCTGTTATTAGTGTAAAGCTATTTGGAAGCCAGAGACTGGGAAACAATGTGTCTAGGAAAGTGCACTTAAGCTGAGCTGCAGGGATTGGATAGAAAGTTATATTTGTTACTGTCATTTAGAGTTTCCCTCTGTACTGGCAAACAAGCCTGTGTTCCCTTGGTCTGTGCACTTTTAATCTTACTCCTTGTATTTTTACCAGGACAGAATGACCTAGTACCCATGCTATGTGCTAATAATCTCCAGCTACTGCAAGAGTGACAGTAAGAAAGACCATGAGCATTGCAGACTTACATTTAGGTCTGAGTTTTGTCTCTAGAATTAAATCACTCATCCACATAATGATACATACTTTAGCAAAATGATGAGGGGCATTGTCCAGTTTCCTGTTGCAGAGTTTTGATTTTGATCAGTCAGCCAAGGAAGTTTGGTACTTGGCTTTGGTCGTTAATGAATATGTTAAGGGGAAAACTGTGGTTAAGTTCTTGTTTCATACGCTTGGGTTCGGTAGTCCCTAGGTTACCCTGGGTTCCTCAGTCCTGTCCTTTTTGTTGTTGTTAATTATAGTACTTACTTCTTGCTGTAGTTTTGAAACAAATGTTTATTGTGAAGAATATTCATGACTTGCATGGTACCTTTGTGCAAGGACCTTAGGCAGCTTCACAAGTGCTAATTATCCCATCAGAGTGCTTTGAAGTCCAGCTTGTGATCTAAGGCTGTTGGCTGTAACTAAAGTGATTGTTCTCAGTCTCCACATCCGTGGTGAGTGGTGGAGCTGTGATCTGCACAGCTCATTTGGTGTGTTCTGGTGATGGTTTTAGGATAAAATCAGTATGCTGTATTGAAAAGCTTGGTTGCTGTGTCGTGTGGTATTCTTGGTATCTTAGGGGAACATTGATCAAAACCTAGACATTGTATGGAAGGAGATTGTTGCATCCAATTTATTCACATGTATTTGGATGCAGACTGACAGTTGAGTTCTTAGCTGAGCTCTAAACCTGGTGACTGTCAGGACCTGCTGCACTGAAAACAGGAAACTGCTGCAAAGTTTGATGGAGACTTCACATTTGAGAAGGAAAGTATAATACTTTGCTTTAGCCATGTTGCTGACACTGCATTGACAGGTGACTAATTTATGGATAACATTTTAATACGTAATCTTTCTGATTTTTTTCTTTCTTGTCTTTAGGTGAAGCCAAAAATCTTCCTACATATCCGGGGCCAAACAAGATGAGGGATTGCTACTGTACTGTGAACCTGGACCAGGAGGAGGTCTTCAGGACCAAAATAGTGGAGAAGTCATTATGGTAACACATACATATATAAATGTTCTGTTAACTCTTCTCATTATCTGCTTACTAGGTTTGTTTAATATTCCAAAGATACTTTCTTGAGGGAAGAAGAGAGGATGAATAGGATTCTTCCTCCAGTTTTAAAAGTACTGGTGATAATAACAGTAATGTCATGATACCTACCTGTGTTTAAGGGAAAATGCCTTCACCAAGGCATCCATATTAATTTTTTTCCCTAACAATGTACCACCAGTGCTCCTTTCTTTCTGCAATATTTGTTTTGTACTTCCCTAAGCTTTTAAAATCTCAATTCAGAAAAGGTTCACTAAACACCGTTTTGCATCTTTCTAGGCTTAGAATTTTGCATTGGTCTGCTGCCCTAGGGAGTTGAGTTAAGAATTTTATTTTTTTTCCTGTCACGAGGCTGTAACTGAAAGGAGAGGTTTGAACATAAGATGCCTGTCTGATTATCTTGGACACTTCCTATGAGATTGCAGAGGTCAATTGTAGAATGAAACAGAATGAGAAACATGTAGCAAAAGTTAAAATGCTTTCTTCTGGAAATCCTTAGACATAAAAAATAAAGGGAACTAGGCTGGACATATATGTATATTCTGGTAAGCAAGGCTTTTTTTTGAGTGGAGAGGAAAGAAGCAGCAAGGAACAATCAAGTTCATAATTCCTATCTTAAGAGATAAGTCTCATCCTTTTCTCAATTTGAGTAATATATTAGGAATTTGCTATTTGTCTTATTATTGCAAATAATGTACTTCAGGAAGTATCTCTAGACCTCACTCCCAAGTACTCAGAAATACCTGACACATTCAGGAATGTGAGTGGGATTTATTCCTCTAAGTCTCCTTAATTGTTCTTTCACATTAATTTTTGTCGTCTTTAAGCCTTGGTGTTTTTGAGTGATGATGCTAATGCTCTTTTATTTCTAGTATACAAACAAAAAGCAAAAATTGCTCTGTATGCCTTCTTCCTCACCCCTATAGCTGACGTGTAGTATCCCTGAACCAGTTGTTTTTTTAAAAGTGATTTTGTAAGTCATATACTTTTTTTGTTGTTGTTGTGTTTGGGATTTTTAATTTTTTTTTTCCCCTGGATGGTCATTAGTGCTTCACAGGGAAATGGAAGATAGGAAGTGAGGATGTGTGAGAATAGCTGATATCATTTCCTTGAATTAATCCGAGCATTTTTCTATTGAAAAAATAAACTCTTGGTAATAAAAATAAGCAACAAGTATAATTCCTTCAGTGGGAAAAGTTGCATCTGTTTTTAGATTGTCTTATAAAGATGGAGAGGTACACTGAGACTGTGCAAAATTGGAAAGTTTCTGGTTTCCTGACAGGACTAAGCTAATTTTGTTAATTGAGGCAAATTCAGGGGAGAACTGAGCAATGATCAGAGGTCTGGAAAACATAGCCGGTGAGGAAAGATTAAAATATTGGAATTGTTTAGCCTAGAGAAGAGAGATGAGAGTAGACATAAATATGTAGATAAAAAATTAAACAAAACAAAACCCCAAAGAACCCCTCCACCAAAACAAAAATTTGAGAGGGGAGGAACTGCTCTCTCTGTCCAGTATGGATATTGCAAGTAGTAATGAACTCAAATTGCAGTGGGGAAGGAAGTTGAGGTTAAGGTTAACTGTGAAGAAAAATCTCTGCTAAAGGTTCTGAAGCACTGGATTAGATTTTGTTGTTTTTTCTGTTTATTGCTGATGGCTTTTAATAGGTTCTATATGATCAGTCTCAACTAAATAATGGGGATCTTCCAGCTCTGAAACAGTGGTGGGACCAGATGACCTCTCAAAATCCCATTATGGACCTATTTTCTTTGATCTAAGTCTTGACTAAAGATGGTCTCCTTCATCATTCTTTCTTTTACTAGTGAATTCCTGTCTTCAGTGGAAGCCTGCCTTCTCCCTGTGTGAGCTTCTGTTTTCAAATACTATTTTTGAAAACCTTGCTGCTTTTACAGTGTCTGAATATTCACTTATAGACATTGATATCAACTCAGTTTTGCATTTAGCCCTATCGGTGTTTGCCTGTCTTTGTTTTCTGGGCCATAAAGGAAAAGCAGACAAAAATCCCAAATACATGAGTGGTAATCCTGGGATGTCTTCCCAATATGTGGGTCGGAATTGCTCTTACGTTGTCAGGCACACTCAAACAGCTAGTTTATCTTTCATGACTGTGTTTACATCTTTTAAAACAAAAGCATACATAGACTTCCAGAAGAAGATGTTTTTCAGATGATACCAGACCCTACTGCAGTTGCCTATTGTTTTTTGTAGGATTCTAGGATAAGGAGCCAGTCATGCTGTTCCATTCTTTAATGCTTGTTTGCAGATGGATTTAACCCGTTGAGTGAGTTATTGGGCAGGTGAGGCTTATGTGCCCTATGGGCCACGTAATTCCTGTGCAGCAGAGAAATTCCCATTCTCATGTATGGTGCTCTTTGGCAGGCACGTGCCAGCTTAATCAGGAATTGTGTTGGTCCGTTTTCTGAGGTGTTGCTGCAGTGACACACAGTGTTTGGGAACAGGGATGTGAAGCTGGGCCAATGCTTGACTAAATTAATTGAGTCCTCCCTGAAATGCTTTGTGGCTGGGTGACACAGCTTGGCACATTTCTCCTCTGCAGTTTGAAGGGGAGATCACTGGCTCTGGTCTGTTATTCATACCTGTTTTCTACTTCCTATTGCTTCATGTCTGGCACTGGACTGGCTTGCTATAAAGTTTTAAGAACTGCTTGTATTTTTACTAATGCTGGTATCTCCCTCATCTTCCAAAAAGCTCAAAAAATTACTTTTATGTAGTCTACAAGATGCTTTGTGTGAAAATCTGAATTAGGAGGTCTTTCATATGCAGCCCTTAGCACTACTGATTCTGGAGTGATGTCTTGTTCAGATTTATCCTGGAGAAGCCCATCTTTTGCAGCGTTTCTGAATGGTTTTTTTCTTCATCTGCATGAAAAGGCTTGTAATTGATACAATGTCTTGTGTAGTTGGGAATTACTGTTTTTCCCCCCCACACTTTTTTCTCACTTGAGCTTCTTTAGGCTTCTCCTAGCCATTGCATAAATGTATATTTTTCCATGCAGGCCTGCTCCTGGTGCAAAGCTTAAATAGAAGTGGCAGATGGAAAAAAAGGAAGCAGTTATCGCTCCTTCCCAGAGGGACTTGGATGAATGTCCAATTCTGGCTTGCTTGGAATATCTGTTATAGAAGCTTCAGACTCTGACTCATCCTCTCCTGTTTTATGCTGGGACAGTGTAAGAAGTTGCTTCCCTGAGCTTTGTCCTAGTCTTCTGCAACATATTTTCTTTTTTTATTAGTCTGTGGCAGAGGCATGAGAAGACAGCTGAGAGCAGTAACCTTTTAAATCAACAGTACATGAATCATTCAGAACTCAAAAGAATTGAACCAGCACATCCTGTTGTCCAGTCAAGTGCCCTTACCAGTGCCCTGAAGAGAATATCTATGAGCTTGATGCCCTTTATCTAAATTTGTGTCTCAAAAACTGAGAGGAGCCAGCATGGTGAATCTTACCTCCTCTGTTCAGCAGTCAGGTGGGGCTCATAAATTACAATATGGAACTCAAATCATTCCTGCCATCCAGCCTCTTGGCTGCTGTTAAACTGGATGGTGGGCACTGCTGCCTTGTGCTGGAAGATTTTGAGGGCTGCTGCAATAAACTTAGTAGTGTCTGACTGAAACAAGTCAAGGGTGGGTTACCACCAGGGCAGGCCTTCCTACAACACCACAGAGTAACATGAAAGTGCTCTGGGTAGTTCAGAATCATCCCACTTCTCCGGGGATCTTTGGGCAAGAATAGTGAATACGTGAATTGGTCAGACCAAGAAATCAGGTTCTCAGGGAGAGAATCTTGAACTCTTCAAGCAGCACTGTTTTTGTAAACTTGGCACAAGCTTTTACTAAATTCTAAGAAGGTCACATGCAAGTCATAAGATATGAGGGAGAGGTCAGTTAGAGCCAGGATTTAATTTGCTTCTCTGTTTTGTATTTGTCATTCAATATTTATATTACCGTCATCTACAAAGACACTGAATAGATTTGGATCCATTCCATATAACCTAGCAAAGATGTACGTGAAGAGACTTGTGTATTTTATGTCCTAAGGAGCATGTTAGAATGACTGGTTTTTTTTAAATGCAGAGCTCTACAAACTTTCTTTAGTTCTGAGCTGCAAGTAAACAGCCTGACGGGAATTTTGCCTATTAGTTCCCTTTGCTCAGTAAACCACTTATCTTCCCCCATTAGCAGCTTTCCCTGCTTCAGGCTCCACCATCCAGGAGTGTTTTTTAGCTACAGATATTTCCTGAGGATGAACTTTCTTGGATTGTTGGTGTTAAGACTGACTTTGCCTTTGCAGTTTGCATCAAATGTGCCCATTCACTTAAAGGGCAGTGTCAGCTGCGACAGGAAATCAAGGCAGCTTCTCAAATCATAGGTGAAGAATGGAAGGAATGTGACATCTCTAAATTTGTTTCAAGGATATGAATAAAGGCAAAATCTGTCGTACGCTAAGAATCAAATGTCTGACAGTGTGTGCTTCAGAGAGGTGAGCCAAGCATCTTGAGTCTGTGATTATTTAGTTCACCACTATTTCACTGAGGAATTTTTCACATGCTAAACATAGTGATCAAAGCCTGAATGAAACAGCAAATGAAGCCATAGGCACTTTCCCCACTTTCACTTTCCCACCCTGGTCTTCTTTTTTTTTNACATAACTGTGAGAACTACAAGTCTGCAGAGTGTGCTTGTGACTGTATATTGAAGTGTACTGTAAATTCATAGTTAAGGCTATGTTCTCTTTAATAAGTGGTTTTGTCTGTCTTTGTTTCAGAAGGTAACAAATTAGATCAGGTAACAAATTCACCCAGTAGCTCTCAGAACTTTCATGAAGTTATTCTACTGCCATATTAAATGTTATTTTCTAGTTCTAGCTTTGCTTAAATCCTTTTTCCCCATATGTTTGGAGTTCATGACTGTGTAGCTAAACTTCTCATGTTCTGATAACATCTTGGATGCAGGCCACTTCTCAAATTTTAAACACAAAGTTGTTTCCCGTAGTTGGAGTGTTGCCAAAATTAGCTGTTGTATCTGAGTTAGCTCCATTAGCTGTTTCTACATTCTTATGTTGCCAGCTCACCTCCTTGAAATAACAGCTTTCCCCAGCCCAGAGGCCTTAAGCAGCGAGGCCTTGAGGTGGATGTTGTGTGTTCTGCATCTTCACTCCTGCAGGTTCCCAGGGTCTGCTGTCTTCTGCATGTGACAGCACCTAACCGTGGCTTGAATTCCTAATGACAATAAACTTCAGTTCTGGAACACCCCACGCCTCTAAGGGAAAGGCTTAAGATTGGTAGGGGTACAACTTCAGCCTGGTCAGGGATATTATTGAAGCCAAGGACTGCATGGCTGTGCAGGGAAGTTATATAGCTGGGAAGAGTGCCAGTAAGGGAAGCAAGACTTAATGGAAAAAGGAGAATGAAGTGAACCTTGAGACCCAAGGCAGGGTTTATGAATGAGAGCATTTATCTATATGAAAAGCCACCCATGTGAGTAACAATTGTTGGTGTTGTAGGCTGCTTTGAGTGATTAAAAAAAAATAAATGCAGCTGTAATGTGACTTCTGCTGTTTGTGTGTGTCATCTTACAGAATATTTTGGGAGGTGACCAGGGGCCAAATGGCTGCTGCTTCAGTTTATCATAATCCTTGTAAGCCTCATTGAGCCAAACCAGCAACTGTCAAGTGAGGTTGATAACTATAGCTCATGTGTCTGTCTGTCTCTTCTGAGCACAGGATTGAGAAAATGCACACTGCTTTATTTTTTCCTCTGTGTAGTAGGGCTGATTATGGGTGTAACAAAGCACTGTTCACCCGAGTGTCTCTGCACAGTGACATGAGAAAAAATTCACTTAGGCTCAGTGGGTGTCTGGTAGACTGCAACCAGCACTCTCAACAGTGGGCATAAGTGATATGTTTGGATTTAGATGTTGCTTTCTGTGCCATATACTTCCTGTTGCATGTCCTCTGCCAAATCTGTGCTTCAAATATAATATTAGTAATTTTTAATAAATTGTGTCAGAAAGCTATTGTGACATTTACCAACTCTGGCTTTTACAGAGCCTGTCTTACTTGCCTGTTGTCTCCTAGTTTTGTGTCTAGTAGGAGACTGAAGTGCATTCAGATTTTATTTGGTTTGCTGTATCTGCTTTGAATAAACCTCTCTTCTACCCCACTCCCTTACATATGCTGCAAAGCATAGCATAAAAAGTATTAGCCAAGTAGTAGAAAAAGCTTAGTAGTAGAAACAAACAAGTGTGCTCCTTTGTACAGACTGATTTTGCTTCCTGCTCACATGGTGATGTGAACTCTGGTGTTCAGTTCATGCAGCAGGATGAATTCAGTATTTCTAAACCTTTTAAAATAGTCAGAGGATGTGGAGTTGTCTGTGGCATGTTAATAGTCCTTACTTTTAATCACAAAAGCAGTTAAAAAAAAATCCATACACAAAGAATTCTGGTTTGAGGGGTTTCATTATTATTCATCATGCAACTCTTTCACTTCTTCCACTGAAGTACTGGTGCCAACACAAAAACAAAACTGCTCTAGCGAATCCTAAGTATTGAAAAACAAGCATGAGGTTTTGTAACACAGCCTAAAACTAAAGAAATGTTCTTACATTAACGTTTGTTTTATGAAATCTCTTCCTCTCTTGTTAATATTGTGATGATATCAGTAAATGTATGAAGCTATGAAATAAAGTTGTAAGTATGCTTCTGGAATTTAGTAAAATATGAAAATGTGAACAATTTCTGAACCCTTTTTAGAGGGTTTATTGTGTTTGAAGTAAGGGTTCTCTTCATTATTTGCTTTCATTCCACTTGATCTGCACAGTAATTTTTCTTTCTCCTCTCCTTCTCTGTCTCCTCCTGAAAATATCCACTGCCAAAACATGCATTAGAAGACATTCAAAAAGAGATACCTTAAAATGGGGAGGGCTGGACAGCTGTAAGTGAGTGAAACAATACCTAGAGGGATCTTTTTTAATTTTGTTTTCTTGGTATTCCAAGAAAACATACCTTGCTCCCATGCCATGAGCATTCATAACAAGCAAGTTTTTGGTGAGGGGGGAGTGAGTATGCCTGAAGGTTCAAATAGGTTGCACTGTTTATGTATCTGTCTGACTTTATTTTTTGTATGTCTTCTGTGGTGAGAGCTGTGGAAGCATACTAGGGAAAGTGTCCTGAGGAGAGATTGATCAGTGTATGTGTTGGTGATAGAGGCTGTACAAAAGCTGTGCAGTAAGAGAGCCCTGTGCTTCCTAAGGAAAAAGGACTGCTGAGCTCAGGCTTCCCTCTTTCAAGACATATTAAGGTATGTGCATGTACTGAAAAAAATGAGAAAGGGGTGTGAAGTGAGAGTACGTGGAATAGAAGGCTAATCAGGCCCTTGTGTGCCTGAAAGCTTGGAGCAAGGATTTAAAAATTGGTACAGATCTGTCTCCATTTCTAACCCCCATTAGGAAAACAAGAGACAGTGACTTAAGCACAAGGCCTGTTTCATAACTAAAGACTAGCTGATACCTGCACTGATACTCTTCTTGTTGCTGTGGTGGCAAAACTAAAAATTAGCAGAGCTGTTCTGGACTTAGTAGTCCTTACTGAAGAAGCTGGGTTTGAAAATGCAGTTATGTTCTGCTTGGGAGGAGATGAATTGCATTTTCAGAGAAGATCCACTGTTTCTGGCCTTGCAAGTTCCTGCTCTCAGCAATTACATCCCATCACTTGTTTGAAGTCCAGAAGAAACTGAAATAATGACAGCACTGGTCTTGTCCATGCCCTTCCCTTGTGGTCATATTCATGTGCAGTCTGTGCTCTCAGGGTTGAGGAGGCCCTCATTGTCACTCCTCCACTTTGAATGATTAAAATTTCTCTTGAGTGTAGGGCTGATTCATCTACAAGGAAAGTTCAACTCAAAACCTGTAAGTTGAATCTGAACTCACTTGATTCTTGAAAGATTTCTGAGTTTTCAGCCAGGCTAGTTCCAGTATTTGTCTTGGAGGATGTTGTCAGACTCCTGAGAGCTGGGTAGGCAGATGTTGCTGCTTTTTATTAGTTGCTGTGTCAAAATAAAAGTACTCACTGAATCCCCATCAGACAAATTCTGGCTTTTCAGAGAGAGGAGACACTGGGGGAGGGATTTAGCTGTTCTTTTGGAAAAACCATTCTGGAGCCCCTGGGGTTCTTGCTCAAGATAAGTTAGCTTGGGAAATAAATCACGGGATTTGACTGCTGTGACCTCTTGCTCTTCAGGTCTTGGTGGGAGACAAAGTGAGTACTGTTCTGAAGAGATACATGGAGAAAAAGCACACATTTAATTGGAAGCTGGAAGTATTTGTGTGGTTGTGTTTGATTCCTTCAGAAAGAAGTTACTGTTTCTGCAGAGCTACACAAGATTGGGTTGGGAACATACCGGATTTATCTTGATGTGTATTCTTACAGTTAAAACTTTGCTGGCTAACTACCCAGTGCAGAGTGAGTATGCTTGTGTTGGAAATCTGCTTGCTTAAATTAATTAGGAACCAGTGCACCTCAGGGGTGTTACCTGAGTGATGAGAGTGTGAATCTACAAGGGGTTCAAGATCTCAGAGGGGAGAAGCCAAGAGCAGAACAAAGCTTCTCTTCTTTTGATGGTGGCTCAGCCTCCACTGCTCACTAATAAACTTTGTGCCAGTAGTAGTGACCTGGTATGGTCCCTGCATGGCTAAGTCAGCCTTCACAGCATTTATTCTGTTAATTAGTCTTTCTGATTCTGTGCATTGGGCTAGGTATCTGCTGTTGTCCACGCTTCTTTTCTGACTCTTGTTTGTTTTGCTGTGGTGTAATCTTAGTTAACTTCTGCCTCTGTTCAACACCCATGGCAAACATTAATAGAGGGATTTGCCAAAGGTTCTAGTTGATGTCTCTTCCCTGCTCTTCCCCCCAGAATCATTAAATTAGGCTCGGTATAAGTCACTTGTATTTATATTGCATTTAGACTTGCAGTACACTGAAGCTTCTCTTATATTGCTGATAGAGGATTGGATATATAATCCACAGTTCATTAAGTATCATTTCATTCTAAGGTCATTTGTGAATAAATTAATCTGTCATGTTCTTCCAGCAGAAAGGACAATTTTATGGCTGAATAGAGTATTAAAGCTCAGAATGACGAAAGTGTTTTGCATGTATAATGCACTAGGTATTTGGGCAATATTAATCATTTGTTTGGCCCCCTAGAGTTAAGCCTGTGTGTGAAAATGTGCACCAAGTGATGTGCGCAGAGTTAGGCCCCTGGGGCTGCCAGCAGAAGCATGGCTGCTGGGACAGTCATGTAGCTTCCAGTTTGGTAGAAGCTGCTTTTAACAAAGAATTGAGGTATTTTGGGCCTGAAGTGGTGGCTGTGAAGTGTAACTTCTCAGAGCAGAATGGGTAGAGAGGATGTAACAAGGAATGCTGAATCGGATGGGGCAGTTGGGACAGTCAAACCAGCTGCCATTTCCAGCTGTCAGGTTTTCCTCCCCTGCCTTCACAGTA
The DNA here is from genome assembly GCA_013399945.1 of Ploceus nigricollis. Taxonomy (NCBI): domain Eukaryota; kingdom Metazoa; phylum Chordata; class Aves; order Passeriformes; family Ploceidae; genus Ploceus; species Ploceus nigricollis. The sequence continues at coordinate 1,999,735 of VXBC01002309.1, forward strand.
GGCATGACTGAGCGGGCCTCACGTTGGTTTTTGTAACTTGGATGCATTTTATTCAAGGAATAGGAAACCATTTCAGTGGTGGAAGTTTAACCTGTGGGTATGCCTTGGGCTTTGTTGTTCATCCCACATCTGTTCTTCTGTGTGGCTAGTGGAGTAGTGACTTAAATAATGTTCTTGGTGAATACTGAGTGATGTCACTGGATTTCATGAAATTGTGTCATTTTCCCTTCAAACACAGACTGATGAGCTAATTTGCAGTGCCTTTGTGTTTTAAGGGGGATTGTCAGCTAGCTTTTGAGGGAATGTGGTGATTTTGAGGGAGTGTATTTTTCCTATAGGCAGAAATACAAGTGAAAACATATGGTGGTGTAAAACATCCCTGAAAGAAGCCAGGGAAATGACCTTTCCTGACAAAATTCTGAAAAATTTAGAAGTTTATTCAAAGAATTGTTAATAACTTTTGCATATCTAATTTTCTAACATAAAAAATTTTAATAGTGATTTAAACTACAGCACAATTGTGTCTCATTTTTGAGCTCAACCAAGGCAATAAGGAGGTCTGTGTTTAAGAGGGGAAGGAAAAACTTGCTGGCTTTTGGCCTGTTGGAATTAGATATATTTTTAAGTCTACATCTGCAGTGCTTGCTGTATTTGTCCATGTGACTTGAATTGCATCCACTCATTTAGATCTACTGAAGCATGAGTGACTTGGAATGAAAGGTCTGTGTAAAATGGTAGACCTGTCAATGAATAAATAATGTTGATATATGCTTATAGTTCCTAGGAGTAAATCCTTAACCATGTAATTTGATAGAAAGAAACTGAAAGCATTGCTGTCAGGTGTCTGAGAATTTTTCCCCCATTTAAATTGGTAGGATCCAAAGAAAGCCCCTTAGGTCCCTAAAGAGATTTTCATGCTGAGATAGTACTTTCTTTTTTTTTTTTTAATGTCTTTAAAAAAAAAAAAGTCTTATTGTAAAAAAAATCCTATACAATTCCACTATGCAAAAATAGATATTCAGTGCTCTGAGGTAACAAGCATGGTGCCAGCTCCAAGGCTTAGTTACAGTCAGTTGATTGAATCTGACTTTAAATAAGAAACTTTACAGGGGATGAGAAAAGATGCAATGGCTGTAGGCATTTTATTTTAAGTATACTAAATGCTTAAAAAAAACCCCCATGAACCATACTGTGTTTTTCTCATCCTGTTCAGTATGCTTTTGTGATCTCTGTCCTAATGGTCTACTGTAAGCATTCTTTGGCAGCAGGGGCCTCTCTCTACCCTTCAAGGCACTGTATGTTAACAAATAATGTGGTCTCTGCCCCCTTTGTGAAGGGACACTTGTTTTCCAGATAGAAAGAAGTATCTGTTCTTTTTTGCTCATTAAAAAATCTTGTTCTGTGAGCATTTAAGATATTTAGGAAGAGTCAAAATGGAACAGTGCTTAAAAGTGAGCATTCACTGGTAGGAGAGACCATCGCAGTCCAGAGTGATGTTCTGGGTGTGAAATATAAACACACCGACTTGTCCAGGATACCAACACTAATCTATTTTCCTTTTTTTTTTTTTTGTGTGTGTATGTGTTTGTGTATGTTGGTGTTTTTTTTTTTGTTCACTCAGCCCCTTCTATGGAGAAGACTTTTACTGTGAAATTCCTCGGACCTTTCGCCATCTGTCATTTTATATTTTTGACAGAGATGTTTTTCGAAGGGATTCCATCATAGGTATGTGTTCATAAATTACTACTTTCCTTACAGCTTATTTCTCTTGGATTTTAGCTTTTACATCATTTGTAGTCTTAGGAGTTGGGGGTCTTGATAGGACTGATGATGATAGTGGTAAGTGCTGCTCAGTATTGTCCTTCTTTTCTCAGTTGTCAAAAGTGCCTTCAATATTACATATTATATATAAAAAAGTTGGGGAGAAAAGCACTGTCTGTTGTGATAGTGAATGCAGATTGCAGTTTAACTAAAACAGGCTACAAAACCTTGTTTAAATGTTGACGACCTCACTTGTTACTGCAAATGTTACTTTTTTTTTTTTTTTCCTAAATGCAAGGCCGTTAGCCTTGCAGTTTTCCAGGGCCCCCACACTTGCCTGCGTGCAGTGTTGTTAAACTATGACTACCTTAACAACAAGCACAGGAATAGCTACTGGCCATAGGTTCCCCAAGTACAATTATGAGAGAATTTTGTGGAGTGCATCAGAGCAGGCTGTCACCTACAGAATAGCTCTAAAAGAATTCCAGTGCCTGTTGGAGATTGACAAGATTCCTGCTTTTCCAGATATTATTTGCTGTGCATTTCATCTACAGCAAATTGCGTGACAGTCCATTTATCTCTTTGGGAATAAAAACTTCGTAAAAGCTTAGTTGTTACTGAGGGGAACAGTTTCTATTTTAAGTCGCTTGAACACTTTGGACTTTTTTTTTTTTTTCAGTTATTCATCTCTTTTGAAATAGATGGCTGTAGCTATCTTGACAGAGGTTGTAGAGAGGAAGTTGTCAGATGTTGAGCAACACTTGGTATAATGGCATAAAATTTATTATCTTAAACCATGGAGTGGTGGTGAAGATACTTTACATGTATCCTTACATTACAGTAATGTGTCATGCAGACACAAGCTTTTTCTTTAATTATTGTTTTACATGGGAAAGCAGGTCATCCTTCTCTTTGTCCATAAGTGAGCTTGTGTGTGTATAGCATCCTGGGGAGGAGGGAGTCAATTTCTGATTGTTGAGTGAGCTTTTGGAAAGCATTTTGTTCTCTCTAATGTCTAGTTTCCCTTGTACTTCGAAAGTAACAGCTCCCTTCTTTCAACTGATGAGTTTTTCATTGTTGAAATTATCTGATCTCTTGTGTGTCTCCCGTTTTCAGCAGCTGCAGTGACCCATCAACAGGCCAGGGACTTTTCTTGCTCAGGGCTTTTCTCCTTCTCTTGGAAAAACAGTCTCTTGAACCACTTAATACATGTCAGACACGTGAAATTGCAGATAGAGAAGTGAAAATATTTTTGTTTTCTCTATGTTTCCTAAGTTCATATTTTAATAATTAAGCTCTGATGTTGGAGGGGAGTTATTCAGGAGCTGCTAGAGTAATCTTAAAGGTACTGGGAGCAGTTTGTGAAGAGGACATGCAGAAAATATAAAGACTTTTGTTTGCATGCTTGAATGATTGATCAAGTTTTCATTTTTCATTCTCTTCAGGAAATGGCAATGTTAATTTATGCATGTGTTGCAGAATCCACAGGTAGGCAAACTGGTTGCTATACTGGTCTTAGGATCATAGAAAGGCCTGGGTTGGAAGGGACCTTAAAGGCCATTTAGTTTCAACACCTAGGTTGAAACATGGTGAAGTGGACACCTTCCACTAGACCAGGTTGCTTGTAGTTCCATCCAGGTTGGCATTGAACACTTCCAGGGATGGGGCACCCACAGCTTCTCTGGGCACCCTGCTCCAGTGCCTCATCACCCTCACAGAAAAGAATTCGTTCCTAATGTCTACTCTAAACCTACTCTTCGTTTAAGGCCGTTGCCCCATGTCCTATCGCTACATGCCCTACAAAAAGTCCCTCTCCAGCCTGCTTGTCAGCCCACTTCAGGCACTGAGAGGCAGCTGGAAAATCTCCTTGGAGCCATGTCTTCTCCAGGCTGAACAGCCTGTCTTCATAGGAGAGGTGCTCCGGCCCTCTGATCAATTTAGTGACCCTCCTCTGGACTCATTCCAGCAGGTCCACATCCTTCTTGTGTTGAGGGCCCCCAGACCTGCACAAAGTACACCAGCTGGGGTCTTGCAAGAGCAGAGTTAGAGGGTCAGAATCACCTCCCTAGACCTGCTGGTCACACTGCTTTTGTTGCAGCCCCAGGATACACTTGCCTTGGAAATTTGAGGTGCACATTGCAGGATCATGTTGATCTTCTTGTCCATCAACACTGCCAAGTCCTTCTCTTCAGGGCTGCTCTGAATCCATTCTCTACCCAGCCTGTGTTTGAGCTTCTGATTGCCCTGACCCATGTGCAGGACCTTGTACTTGACCTTGTTAAACTTCACAAAGCTCCCCTGGTCCCACCTCTTCAGCTTGTCCAAGTCCCCCTGGATGCCATTCCTTCTCTCCAGTATGTCAACCAAACCACATAGCTTGGTGTCAGTGTTGATGTAGCACTAGAAGTCAAAACTCTGGTGTTTCCTACCTACATTGAGATTTTACAGTGCATATTATGTATTGTAGTATTTTTTCCTCTCCTCCTCCCTCTGTTCCCCTTCCTCCGTATTGAGACATGTTTTGAAAAGCATTTCAAAGATGTAGAAGTGTGATAAATAGCAATGGAGAAAAGGAAAAAAAATCCATAATTACTGTCAGTTTAATACTACTCTGTAAGTTCTGCTTGTAGTAGGAAATTTTTCTGGAAAGAGAACAGTGCTCTGGAGTAACTGCTTGTGGCTGTTCTCAGTATGGGAGTCAGCAGCTGCAAAGTTCAACAGTAGAATTTTTTTTGAACAAGGGAACTCTTAAATTCGTAAAAGTCTGTAGCATTTAAAAGCAATAGTTGTTCTATGTGTATCTTCAGCTCAGTTTTAAGACTTAAACCTTTTCTTGAAGAGGCTTGAGCAAGGCAGGTTTGGAAGATGTCCCTACTGAAAAGGGTGGTCAGAATAGAGCTAGAATGATCTCTTTTCCACTGAACCACCAAATTCTGCAGTCAAGGGCCCTTTGTTTGCATTCCAAAGATCACTAGTAACATTCTGTTATCATGAGAGACTTAGAGACTTCTGTTGAAGAAAATGTAGTTACTCACGCTCATCCAGCAATGAACTTTCTCAGAGGAGGGAGTTGGGGGGTAGTGTCTTCCATCCAGGAGAGACTAATTTAAAGTCCCTATGTTACTGGGCTTGTGAATTTACCTATGTGCAATTTGCAATAATAAAATAAAAACTTTTTAAAATTTTTTATTTTTTGCATTGTTTTTTTGGCTGGTTTTGAGGGGTTTTTGAGACAGAGAATATGGGTGTGCATATGGGTCAAAATGGTGAGAACTCAGCAAGTAGCTACTTTTTGTAGATGATTGGTTAGCAGAATTCCTTTTGGTTCACTGTTAAATGTTTCCAGGAGTTTCTCTTGGTGTTACAATACTGACTTCCAGGGTTACTGGAGCTCAGGCACGCTTTTATTTATTCAATTACAAAGTGTAAGTTTGTGATGGTAAATTCTTTAACTTCAGAAATGCAACTCAATGTATGACAGATGAGAATGGTTAAGCTACCAAAAGCGGAAGATGTGGGAGAGAGAATATGAAAAACAAGAACCCCCTGAAACCTCTGACACAAACTTCTGAGAAGAGCCAAACAAACTCAAACTGGAACATGTGTAGCAGATATGTTTTGGAACATGCTGTAGTATTTTGGCATACAGGATGGGAGGATTGTGCAGATAAAGATATCTTTTGAGTCTGCATGTTTGCTTATTACATGTGCATTTTCTTAATCATAATTGCTAAGTCATCTGGGATTTTGTCAGCTTAACAGACGCAACTTTTGAACCATTATGTCTTGGAAGAATATTGGATACTGGTTGAAATGCAAATATAATGAAGAAAATGTGGAGTTCAGTGAATCTGAAATATTATTTTTCTCTTTTTTTAGATAAAATATAGCAAATAGTTACTGTGAAAGGAAACTAGTTTTGTTGTTGTTTAAGTGATATTGACTGTTACTGGATAGAGTTTATGTACTGATATATACATTATGTTGAGATGCTTGGAGTAGGAAATATACTACTGAAGGCAATGATAAATGCATTTTAAAATCGCATTTGTTGGCTTCTGAATGATCAAATAGCAGTAATAGGCCAATTTGCTGGAATATGTGTCTATAATATGTAGAATAGCTATTTCCTTCTAGTTGTTAGAATGAGAAAAACACAGAGGAGATGGGGCTAACTTGAAAAACTCAATTGTTACCCCTCCAGCAATAATGGGGAAAAAAGATGTCTCTGGCTAGATGCAGCAGAAGGAATATTAGCATAGTAGTGCTGCTGTATCAGGCAAATGTTCTTTAATGATTGTTTTGATATTTTTTAGCTTGTTAGAGATGTTGAATGAGGCATGCTGTGTCTGCAGTAACAATAAACTGGGCTTCTCACACCTCAATAACTGAGCTAGATTTAGTGAGGAAAACCATGTTTGTGATATGCCATGAGCTGGTATTCTTCTAGGTGTGTAATGAGTAGCTCAGGCGGCCAGGCTGTGACCTTAAACATACAGATTAGATCAAAAACAGGAAATATGCCACACCAAATGACTTAACACTTGTGTGAGAGATTAGTTGATATCATCTGTCCTTCAGGTGACAAGTACACAATTATTTATCCTCTGCTTAAGTCAGTTTGTTTTTTTCACCTCAGCACTTCATTTGTTTTGGTAAGAGATACATGAAACTGACTTGCCAACATCTGTGCTAAGCAGGAACTGAATACAACAAAATGCTGTGGTGCTGATGGGGATGGAATGGTGCTGAATAAAGTACAGATGTGAAATGCTAAAGCTTTTCAGTGAAGGAGCAGAAAGCCAGTGGGAGAAGACTAGTGTGTGGTTCTGTTAATTACATTTACAATAACTTAGCTCCTCTACGTCACCTTCATACAGGTTGTTAGGAGTGTTGTATGACAAGTTGAGACTCTTGTGGCCATTGTATCCTGGCAGGTTGTAACTCTTTTCCTCCTTAATCTGGATGAGGCGAAGCAAAATAAAGCACTGAAACAAATTTGCCTTCAGAAGTAGTTAAATTTAGCTAATCTGGACTTAAGTAGATGAAACCAACTCATAGCTCTTGGAGACACTCACAAAGGGAAAACACCTTGTAATTGAAAGTTGTTTGAGGCTAGCATGTTTGAATTACCTGTGCCTTTGTTAATGGTTGCTTCCAAAGCTAAGGAGGTATGTTTGTAGAGTTGCCATAATTTATTACCAAACATGCAAGCAAACCATTTACTGTTATTAGGTAACTGTTACCAAATGTAGCTGAAGCATCACCTTTTTATTTCAGTATTTTACTGGTTTAAAAGAAAAAAATTTGAAAAAAATCATCCCTCATGAGCTGTGCTTTTTGTTAGTTGAGTGCAGGAAAGATCTTCCAATAGAGCATGAAGCAGAGATGAAAATTTCAGTAGAAAATAGTGTTCCTTGGTTTCTTCTAGCCTGACCATGGCTTGGGCAGTGGTTTGCTGTTTCCGCAGTGTACTGGTGGATGACGTGGGAGTAACATATCTAGTCAGTATGATATAAATATAACTACTAATGAAATAAGGAAACAGATGACTCTTCCACAATGACAAGTCTCAAAAGGATATAAACTAGAATTATCCTGGAAAGGTTCTCTGCAGCTACACAGAAAGGCTAAAGTAAATACTCTCTGCATAGAATAAGTTGTTAGGATGCACTCACAATATCTTTTAACTTGATGGGTGGTCCCAAGAGCAGGAAAACAAAGTTGAGCTTTCAGAAGGTGGTATTTTTTTCTTCTTCATCCTAGAAACTACTGAGCATAATGTGCTAGAACCTCGACTGTCTTTTCATGCAGCCCTCCTCCTGACATGAGGACAAGTTTTAATATTGTCTCTATGTAGAATGAGGGAATGAATGAGGTGGTTGTTCAGTGCAGGTGCCATGCTCAGGGTTTTGGTGCCTGCTGGAAGGCAGACAGTGGTGACTGCAAGTCTGGAGTTCAGGACTGCTCTCCCACTGCAACCAGCCACAGGCTATACCCAGTGTCTCAAATGTAGGGCCATTGTAAGGGCCCTGACAGCAGCTGGCAGAGAGTTGGTACCAGAGGTGTGGTTGAGGAGGGTTCTTTTTGTTTGTTTAGGGGTTTTGCTGTTCCTAGTAGGGAGGGAGAGCAGAAATTCAGATGGAAGCCAGGTGAAATCTCTTGCATTGTGACTAAGGATAGAAGCTATATTTTGTCCACAGCCTATTTTTCTCTGCCTTATTATACAAGATAAATCCCACAAAGGGGAAAATGGATTTATTAAGTGATATTCTTAGTATATTTGGACTAGTTTAAAAAACCCAAACAAATGAAATTGAGGTCATGAATACCACATACCTCAGTACTCTCTGTGGATGCACTAACGCTGTGCTGGAAGTGTTCTGCTATTATTGCCACTAAATTCTTACCCATTGTAGCAGATGGTCTAATAGTGCTTGTGCTTCATGGTGCACTGCACAGGAGCCGGGAGGGAACAATTCTGCTGCTTCTAAGGCTCTGAAGCCTTAAGTTGCCCCTAATTCTCATCTTTGTAATTCTGAAATAGGGGAGTTTGCTTGTTTCGATCTTTTTCTGTGTTATGGGAGAGGTGAGTAAATTTGTGCTGTTCTTGAAAAAGGCAGGAAAAGTTTCTGTACTTTTATTTAAAGACAAATAACCTTTCATGCAGATAACTATAAACATCTAGGTAGGCTGGAATAGCAGTGATGCTTTCTGTTTCAAGATAATTAGGCTCTCACAGCCCTAATGTGTTGATTAAAATTGGTTCTGATTTGTCCCTAGTCTTTCCAACTATTGAAAGCTACTTTATTTGTGGACCTTCATATCAGTTATATTAAATCAATACAGTGATACAGTGTGTCTGTGCACTTAACATACTAACATGAAGCAACTTCTGAAGTAGCTTTGGGGCTCACTTGTTGCCTAATACTGCATTATGTCGGAAGGAGACAAAGTCTCTGTTCAGAGCTGAGAGAAGACTCAGTTAATTAGGCTTTTGGGGCCTTTCAATGTGTGACTCAGACCTAACCCTTTGCTGCAAATTAACTGTACTGCAGTCATTGTTAATGAAGGATAGTATCATATCAGCTCACCTGGCAGCAGTGTGTAAAATTCTGTTGTTTTTACTGTGTAGGTATTCCAAGATAAAGATAACCTAAAGAGAAGGTACAAGAGCTCCTGAAATGCTCTGATTTTAGGTTTCTGTAAAATAACTGTTGGATCCAAACATGTTGGATCATATTTCAGGTAGAGCCTTGTGCCCTTTTAGAATGACAAGCTCCTTTCTTATCACTGCTGTGCTACTTTTTCAGTAAAGAAATCTTCTACTAGTCTACTAGCATCTGTCATAAATATTCACATATCTCATCTGCAAACTAGAAAATTACTCTTAAAAGGTGGGATGTAATCCTTCAACCAATGCCTGACGCTTTTGTCACCAGCAGGTAATGCAGACAGAAGGTGGTTTGTGTACAGATGGAGAATGCCTGAGCCAAATTCTGTTAGTCTTTGTATGGAGATGTTGACCCTGACTTAACAAGCTTAGACATGTTCAGGGACAGGTTAATGGGCTGCATTGACTTGTTTTGGAAAAATGTTTGTAACTGACGAGGGATGGGCATTGAGGGTGTAGTGCTTCCACAAGCACTTTCCCAGGTGGTATAGCCAGAAATTCCTACCCTTCTCTGTTCAAAATCTCTGCCTCTGTGCCCAAATTACTGATTTCCTACGTTCTTCTGTCTTCTAGCTATGTTAATGTGACTCTTGAGTGGGGAAACTCTAAAACAGGTCAGTTGAAATGACCTTTGTGTTAAAAATGCCAACACCACCCACATGTGACCCATGAAACTTATTTCTTATTCTCTGCTCCTTGCACAGAATGTTTATTTTCATTGTTTGGGTTTTTTTAGATTAGCTTGATTTCCTCAATAGTTTCAGTATGCCCTGCTTGAGAGGACAGGGGTGCATGGGTGGAGAACGTAGGAGACTCTTAAATCAGTTTGTACCAGGGATTATAAAGTGGAATTCGCAGCTTTAAAACCATCCAGGGCCTAGGTAGTAACTTTATTAATCTGTAAGCTGTCTCCTCAATAATAGGTATATTATTTTTTCCCTAAAGAGAGGTTCACAGAAGGAAGAGCTCAGTTGTGGCATGTTGCACCTTCGTTTTGAACACAGAGCTTAGGATTTAAATGTTGCAGTGAAGATCTGTTCAGTCTGAAGTGGAGAGGGGGCTGGTCATAGGGAAAATGCTGCCATATGGATGGAAAACACGCAGGCGTGTGAAGTTTTCCTACCCTCCCCCACTCTGGGGTCCTGGTGAGCATCAGGCTTCAGAAAGAAATTAGTTCAGATGAGAAGAATGTTTTTACTTTATCTTTGCTGGTTATCACTGAGAATCTAACTTCTAAAAATGTAACTTATACTAAGTTTTGAAATTACACCTTACATTGTTCACCGAGCTCGGCTATTTCCTGCCTCTTCCCATACAGTGTTTAAAAGCTTAAACAGATGCAGACTCTGCAGCCTGGGGCCACTCTAAGGAAACCAGCAGGAGTGGCTGGGTGCCTCAGGTGCAAGATTTAGAGTTTCTTGATGCTGTCTGGAAGCCACCCAAGTCTTGAGAAAGAGTGAGACACAATGGGTTCGAGTTTGGGAGCATGCTGAAGAACCACAAAGAGGAAAACATCCTTTAAATGAGTGGTGGTAAATCTTTCTGACCTCTCATGTCGGGTTTATCTTCAGGGAGAATTACAGGTTCTTACCGTGTAGTGTCAGGTCAAATGACAGGTGCCAACAGCTTGTGATTATTGGCCTAGATTTAGCCTAGTTCTGGTGCTGTGGAAGTTGTTTGAGCCAGGTCAGATGTAGGTCAGCCAGTGGAAGAGCAGTGACTGTGTAGTCCAGGGCAGAAACATGACCATGCTCAGCACCTGCACTGTGTTTTACGTAGGTCTGGTGATGAGGAGGAGGAGGAATGCGAGTTGGATGAGAATGGGGACATGGCTGGTGCAGGTGAAGAGTTATTAAATAATTGAGAGGGAAGCTCCTTTGTGTGTATACAGAGAACTGTTTATCAGGGCAGATCAAACATTCTGCCTTATCAGTAATATATCTTTGTATATGTTTAGACTGGCCAAACTGTAGGCCCTCTTTTTACTGCCACTCTCTTCTTTTTCCCTAGTAGATTTTTCTTCTTTGTGGATCATTTGGTATGCAGTGAAAACCCCTGGATAATAGCCAGCCCAGTCAATAAGTTTCAGTCATTAATAAAACTTGCTTGTGTGCAGAGCAAACAGTGCAGTTCAAACAGTTTCCTAATCAAAACAGTTGTTCACCACGTTAACTCCCTCAGAGCTGGACGCATGTGCCATTGCCTGTGAACACTTTGTGCTGCAATCACTGTGACCAGACCCATCTGGGTTACCCTGCCACCCTTGATGCACAGCAGTGGAACTCCCTGCTGAAAGAGGGGGCAGTGATCACACCATTTACACCATGTACAGAGGCAGATATTGGGAAACCATCCTTGAGTTTTCTGCAAGGCACTCCTTACATGGAGGCGACTGTGAATGAGATGACGGCGGGTGACGGTGTTTGCAAAGTGTGTGCAACGCTGCAGTTGAGTGGAGGATTTCTGCAAGAGATTAAAGGGTAGAGTGAGGATAGCAATCAGTGAAAGTAAACAATTTCAAGTGAGGTACAAAGCAATTAGTGGAAGGTCATGCATTTCAATATATTCCTCTCAAAGTGTTTTAGAGAAACTAGGTTCCCCACAAACCACTGTGGTTGGAGAATAAAAGTAGAAGCTTTGAAAAAACACAGTCGTCATCCCATGGATTCTCAGCAGAATAACTTGGTGTCTTCTGTTCAGCACAGTTCAGATGTCTTATTTACCCTTCCTGCCATATTATTTTCTAGGTTTGTGTAATTTAATTATTGCTTTTCCAACAAGTTTGAAGTGGCTTGCTCTGCATATCCAATAAAGAGTCTCCCTTGTTAATCTCTAGTTAAATGTTTGACAGGAGATGGATCTCATAATCTCTACAGGCCAAGCAGTGAGGACAGTGCTGAGGACAGAATGAACAAGACTTAGAAATAATGGGTCAGAAGTTCTGAAAGGGCAGCTAGAGCAGAAACCCTGGCAAATACTATGAAGGGTAGTTGTGGAAGAATCGCAGGGTAGTTTAGGAACTGGGACTGGAAATCTGGAAACTGTCATCAGAAACAGCCTGAGGTGACAGAAGAGTGCAGCTGCAGCATGGTATGGGGTATAGCCCAGCAAACAGGAGGGCTGGGAGAAGCCATCCAGCTAAAGGAAAAGGCCATAAATCGAGGGAATGCTGGTGTGTAATAACTTGCTGCTAGGACTTGTGTAAGCTTTTAGATTTTTGAAAGTGCTTTGTGTTTGCCATTTTTGTAGTCTTTGATGGTGTGTTCTTGCCTTTTTTTTTTTTTTTTCTTTGAAAATGTGTTAACATTTGCTGGGGTAATATATTGCTGACATCTGGTCAAACTGCATAAATTTACGTAGCCTTGGTACTCTTTTTCCCACAAAACTATATCCATTGGTGAGTTTTATCTCATAACATTTGGTTAAAGAAGGTCTGTGTTTTTATGCCAAAGCAGTGGTTGCAAACTGTATGTGAGCAACTCACTTTAGCAGCAGAAGTCTACCCAACCACATTGCCAAACCCCAGCTTCCTTGAGCCTTGTCAATGTCTCTGACTGCCCTGGATTCTTTCACTTCAAACATGCTGCTTTGCTCAGTGCCTGGGGAGCCACCCAACCCAAAGCAGCTTCCTGAGGATCACGTGCTCCTCAGGCATGCCGCACTCAGCTTTGTGTATATAAAGAAGGACGCTTGGAAAAAGTTTCACTGCTCCTCAGAGAGTGCTTTACATATTGCCTGGGAGAGGTTGGGCAGGACAGAAATTTCTGCATTGACCCTTTGCATTCATGCGGGCTCTTAGTTCACAGCGTGGAACTGGTGCTGTTACGGTACCTACCACAGCAGATAACTTGTTTTTGTTTTAAAACAGGAGAATATTTTAAAAAGAGGGGTATAAAAACATGAGAGTTAAAACTCTTCAGTGTTTTGGGGTGGGTTTCCCCCTGACTTTTCTCTAGAGTCAGGGAGAGCCCTTGGATGGCTCTGGCTTGCGTAGTGCCAAGTCTGAAAGATTTGAGTGAAAGAGAGAGGTTGACAGGGACCCAAAATGAAGATGTGGGAATCTGCTGTGACTTGACATCTCTAGCTGTTTCCCTTCTCCTACAAAACTATACAATGAAATGCCTCATCCTGAAATATTGTTGGCAATAACATATGCATGGAACATTTAATATGGGATTGTTACAGACATCAGCCACAAAAAAAAATCTCTGCAACAGTTTCCAAGCTTTTACTTCTCACAAGTTTAATTGCATGACAGAGAAATAATAATGTTTTTGTTATAAGCATATTTACAAGCTTGTCCATAGCATCCAGTGCTTCACTCTGCTAGGTGAGTAGGACTTCAGGAATTTTCAAGTCATTCACAAAATGCAGTGGAAAAAGATGCTCATCAGACTTGTATGATCCATCAGTATTGTGCTAATCATTATGTATTGTGTAAAGAAGTATTCCCCAAAGAAATCTTTCCTTGCTCTAAAGCCTTTCTTGAATAGGACAGGCCCCAAATCATTGTTTTGCAGCTTGGTTTTGATGGAAATATATCTTGGTAGAGCTACAGCATGTCTTAAACTGTGCTTCTGGTTTGTTTTATTTCAGGAAAGGTAGCTATACAGAAAGAAGATCTGCAGAAGTATCATAACAGAGACACCTGGTTTCAACTCCAGCATGTTGATGCTGATTCAGAAGTACAGGTGAGATGGATAAAAAAATATCTTGGCAAAGAGTATTTGTAACCAGGCCGTGGCAGCTTCATGGGTTTATAGCTCTGGGACAGATGTGTTGCTTCCCTACAGAAAGGAAGCATTGCCCATTAGTATGGTTTGGGTTTTGATGGTAAGTGTAGGGTGGATTACAAGTGTGCATAAATCACTGGAGGTCAGGATTCTGCCTACAGAAATAATTAAAACAATGTGAACTATCAGGTCACTGATACAAGGAGGGTGTGTTTATCTCAAGTATCGAATAACTTCAGGCCCTATAAATAACAGTTGATTCCTCAGGGAGTGGAGCCATCTTGAAAATAGTATCTGCAGGTACTGCTTAAAATAATTATGTTGGCAGATTGCCACAGGAATGGCAACAAGTACACCTTAAATGTGAAAAACATTCCTTGCCAGATCTCTAGACCCTCTTCCATACATTGGGAATGCGAATGATAATTGTATTACTTCAGCCCTAAATTACATTTAGGGTTTGGTACTTTGCAAATTTTTGTACACAGTGTGACTCCTCTTTCTGTACTTTTCTTCTTTTGAAGCAGATTCTGTTTTCTATTATGACATTAGGTCTTGTGAACACAGTCATTATAACAATGCAACAAATCAAAACGATGTAGCAGGATACTTTGCCAGTTACTTTCTCTTTCCTCCTGTAAGTATATATTACAGATCACCTTGGAACCACGATATTTGTTTAGGAGGAGACATGAATATCTGGCCTGTGCAAAAGTCTCAGATAAATGCAAGGAGAAATGCCTCTTAGATACTTCTGTATGGTAGGATTGGACACAGTGTCTTGGCTTTTCAGTCTATGTGCAAGTCTGCACATATCAGGTTGGAAAATGACACTTAAAATGCACACTCATTCCAACATACAGTGTGGTCATGTATGGCGAAGCATATGTGGAAACACATGCAAGATGAGGTTTTCTTTTTGTTTGGAGAGGCAAATCATACACTGTTGTGCATGTGATACAAAGAAAGCCTCAGGACAACCTCTTCAGCCTGCAACATTCTCTTGTAAAATATTGTGCTACATTTCAGTGTCACTGGTGATGGAAAGGCTTTTAACAGGCTTTTAACTATGAGATCTATTCTGTTTACCCTGGAGTGTTCCTGTCTTCATACCCCAAAGCCTCTTATGACAGTGCCTTCAGAATAATAGATTAAGTGTTTATTTCCTGTAAGATATGAAAACTTACCCTTTGTAATTTATCAGTTGAAGAAAACCAATATTTAGATAAGCTTCTGCATTGTTTGTTTTGTTACAATATTTATACAGAGTGAATTTGTGGAAGCTTTTTAGACCAGGGTGCTTTCTAGGGCAGCTGTGGTAATGCAAGGTGCAGACAGCTCTGGCTTTGGGTGATGAGGAGCACGGGATTTGCTGGAAGCATGTTCTTTGTTCATAATTGTGCAGTTTATCACTTCTGCTGTTTGCATCCTTACTAGAGCCCAACTCTTAAAAGCTGTTTCTGGGCTCCATGATAAGCATTTATTACAAGTAGTGTAAATATGATTTACATGATACTCTGATTTTATCCATTTATTTAAATGTTCCTTGGTCTTTATGTTGAGACTGCAAGAGGGCTTGGTTTTCCATAGTAGTGGGAGGAGATTTGTAAATATTTTGTATGAATTCTTATGCAAATGAAGATAGCCAAATGAAATTTTTTTTGTTTGTATCTTTTACATTTGCAGTATCTCAGTTGTCCTTCTAAGCACTTCATGATTTTTAAGGGAAAATAGAATACTTGTGTTAATGATCAGTATTTTTACAATGTTCCTCAGTTTTCCTCCAATTTTAAAGAAAATAATTTAGGAAATTTTTAATAGTTAATATTTGCAGTGTATCATGCAAATACTAGTACAAAGGCAGTCTTAATGTGGCAACTATCAGTTTTATCATTCTAGCAGTTTTTCCAATGCAATCTAGTGGATTAAACATTGAGCTGTAGGCCAGGAAACTCCTGCATCTTCTGCTTTTGTCAGCCAGTGGCTGTTGTACTGTTTTCCATGTTGTAGATCACTTCATGGCTATTTAGTTATGCATCACAGCACTCTCTTAAGGTAAGCTATTGTCGCTCCCACACTTTGAATACAGTGAGAGTAAATGTCAGAAAGAATGTGACTTGCTTGGGGTTGTGCAGTCAGACTGAGAAATTAAAAAAGAGACCAGATTTCTAATTATTTCTAATACATTAGGCCATGATATGAAAGAAAGTGGTTAAGAATAATAAACCTCTGAGGGACTTGCCTTTACCCTGTGTGAAGTCCGAAGGTACCCAGGTTTTAAGCAGAGCAGCCAGCACAGTCAGAAACTGAAAACCACCTTAAAAACAGTGCATTGTTCAAATGTTAGTGATATCGGATGCTGTGTTTCTTGTGGCCCACTTCTTGTGGCCTCACTTTTCAGAACAGAAAGACTGTTTTGAAATTACAGATAATAACATTTGTGATATAAGAACTGATATTTTGAGCTATCTGAAGTTTAGTGAGAGGAATTAAAAATTTTGTTCAGCATGGTTTGTACCTCATTTGTATGAGTTCCTGTATATTTTAAAAAAATCAGTATGTAAGTGTTAATGTTGTATAACTTTATTGCAGATTGTTTCCAAGGTGTTTAGCTTGAGAATTTGAATCTAGTTTTATGGTTTTACAACATTTCCAATTCTTACTCTCTTATAAAGGTGCTTTGTATTGTCAGGAGTGAGATTATGGCTTCATAAATTTTATTGCAGATAAGGTTGTTACTTGACAGCAGGACTACATTAATTGTCAGACTACACAGATATGAGTATTATTGTCAGAAGCTTTAATGCCACCTCCATTTATTGCTTGACAGCAAGTAAAGAAGTCTGGCATGATTGCTCATGTTGAAGAAAAAATGAGGGCATTGTATGTCTGGGGTGAGTGCTGCTGGGAGGCCTGTGATCTCACCAGCACCTTGTGTTCAGTCTCACATGGAGCAGTAGAGGTGGGACTATGCAGCTGCTCAGCCCACAGATGCAGAGCAGGCATTACAACCCACCCAATGCCTTTTGTGGGTTTGGCTCACCATTTGGTCTAGCAAACCTACCTAGTGAGATAATCAGCATCATCAGGTGCATCTGAACTTCATTTGCCTGAGTCGGTGGAAAACAGTAGCTACCAGAGCACAGTGCTGTGTCAGTCAGCAGTGGGCTGCAGCTACCCCTTGAAGTTGACAGGCTTTTACTCTGTTGGTACATCAGTGCCCCCACATTTTACTGGCTGGTTTTGCTCTCACTAGTTTGAAGATAGCACATTGCATAGTCTGCTCTAGTCCTGTCAGTGGATGCCCTGGATGCTGTTGGGATGTAGCTGGGTGATGAAACAGCAGTTGTGCTCTAGGTGGTAAAGTTTGAGCTGCTCTGTGAAGAACAAATGATGAAACTTCAGCTTGTATTTGTGTTTGGCATACAAATATGAGATGACATGATACCTGAATATTTCCTTTTTAAATATAGAATAAAATGTTAAATGTAATCAGGAAGTTTTCTTATATAGAGTACAGAATGGAAGTTGACAGCAGCCGTTAATGTTTAATTTATGGCTTAACTTTCCAGACTGAGAAAGGAGGTACAAAGCTATAACCAGGTGGGTTTGTGTGCATTTAGCTGAAGGAATTTTAAGTTCCCATCTTCTGATGGAGCCTGCCTCCTCCTCAGTAAATGCCCAGTGTCTGACAGTACATGAGCCCAAGTATTTTAGTGAGAAGTAGAACAGGAGTTAAGCCATTACTGAAAATGGTTTAACTTCTGCATTGAACTAGATTATGAACAGCTTCAGTTGAGGGGAGGGGCTAGCAGCAGCAGAGAGAACATTGTAAGCTGCTTGAGGCCAATAGGAGCGTGATGTTGCACACTTTATATGCTTTATATGGGACGTGTTTCTTTTCTACTAGTCATTTGTCTTTCAGGACCTGCTGCATTCTCATTGTCATACTTTTTGAAGTCTGGAAGCAAAAATAGCCATGCTATTGTGTGTACCTCTTTTTTGATCCATGAATGTTTTCCTTTTCTTCACAGAAGGAAGTTTACCCAACAGTAACTGATTCAGATATTTGCCTAGGGCTCTAGATGACAGATGGTCTCAGTGGTCCATGTGTTCTCAGTGGAATTTAAGCACAAGTGCACATGCAGTCTTTGAAAAGCCTTTCCTGGTTTTGAGTAGTTTTTTCCTTAATATTTTTTCACATTAAGTTCATCGTTCAAGTCTGTTTTGTGAAGTTTGAGCTTTGCTGCCTAAATACACTTTGTGTACATGTAATCAGTGAAGTGGTTAAAGATCCAGAGATATTCTGATTAATATCTATATACAACAGCATACTCCAGACCATGTTGTCAGTATATGCCAAAGTGAGGGGACTTGCAAAGAGATCATTCTGACATGTTTTCCTGTGCAGGCTCTTGTTTTAAAAGTTCCTCTTTTCAAGTGTGCTTTGAGTTACTTCCGCCATCTCATTGACAAATGTGAAATAGTCATGTCCTCTTACAGCTGAGTTCTCAGTTCTAAATGATAGAATGCTTTTCCAAAGCCATTTATGCTCAAGGTCTTATGTAAAGTCATTGTTGGGGCAAAAAGTCTGACAAAAAGTTGATAATTGCTCATTTCCTCTTCCTTCTCATGAGAACTTTGATGTGTCTGAGATATCTATTTGGCTATCAACTTAATAAAAATAAAAGGCATGTAAAGGGCAGATAACTAACACTGAGGAAGCAAATTGTCTCACATTTTAACCTTCTGTACTCAAAGCTTTGTGCCAAAGATTAACTGATGTTAAGTACTTTCTTCAGACACCAAAAGCTTTTCCTCTTCCTTTCACCACATTAGCATTTTGTCTATTCAGGCCTTTGACTATTGTTGATTAAACATGCCTGTTCTTGAGTATGGACTGTGTCATGCGGTGTACTATATTTCATTAGCGGAAAACATTATTTATGGGTATATTTGGAAAGCTCACCTAAAATCCTCTTGTCTTGCTCGACATAACTACTGGCTCTGAAATGCTGCCTGTATATTAGCTAGAAGAATCTAGCTAAGGCATGGTGTGGGTCCTCAAAAAAAGTTTCCTTTTTGTCAGCACCTTCCCGTTGAATGCAGAATCCATATCCCAAGTGTCAGGCTTTGTGAATGAAATCTTGGCTTTCCTGGTGTGGGAGTTTTGCCATGAGTTCATCAGAGCCAATGTTTTACCACAAGTTTTTAATTAGCTCTTCTTCATTCAGTCTTTCAGTCTTGTGTAATGGAGAAGTTTATCTTAGTTCTAAGAGCATTGCATGTCCACTGTCCAACACTGATATTTACTGTCTTTGTGTAGGTACTTAAACACTTCTAGCATAAAAATGAGTCACTGGTGCGTTTTGTACAACCTACTGTGTAAGCATGGGTAAATGCAAATTTGTGAAAAGAAGAAGCTGCTTCCAGGTTTGGTATCAGCTTTCTACCACAAACAGGAAATAAATGGGTGCTACCCTCTATATTTTGAACAGTGGCACTTAAGCTTCTATCTTCTAGTTGTTTTGAAGAGAGATGACATGTCTGTTTTGATAGGGTGGGGAGAATCTCAAGGCTAAATGCCAACTGACAAAATTATTTGAGACAACTGAACCATGCATCAGCAATGGTAAATAATGTTTGTACTAAAGGGAAAAAGCAGCTATTGACCTGATCCTGCTTTGTGGCAAGACTTCCTCCCTATGTGAATGTAAGAGCACAGTATTCAGACTTAACAGCACAAAGGGCTAAGACAGCCAATCAAGTTTTGGTCTATTACTTTTCAATAGCTAGTCTGTAACATGATGTGGTGAGGAGCACCTACTGCTGAACAATGAGTGTACATGGTTTTAAAGTAACATATGTGGGGCTGTATCTACAGAACATAATTAGTCTGGGGAAATGAAAGCCTTTCACTTACAACATCTACATATTACATCCCATCAAACTATTTGAGAAGAAAATACGATTAATTTTAAGGATTTTGACCATATGGCAATATTCTTCCTTTAGAGAAAGAGGAAGGTTAACATTATGCCATGTGAAGTTGTTTGCCAGTTACTGAGCAATTCTGACATGCTTGCACATATGGAGAGCAAGCAGATATCAGTTCCACTTTGCTTAGCATTTATGAATCCATGCAGCGCTGAATAGAGCTGCTGCACTTTCCTCAGCAATCAGCTGGGTTTTGTTCCAGTTTCTTGTGAGCTGCTCTGTGGTCCAGCAGGCAGGCTGTGATCTCTAGCATGATCCGTAGACCTTTTCCAGCCGCCTGCTGCCCTCTTCTAAAGGAAGGAGCAGCTGTTACAAGCAGCAAATGTAGACAGCAAACAAACTCCTTCTTCCTCCTGCTCTCAAACCTGCTGTTAGGCCTGACCTTATGTGAGGCTGCTGATATTACTGCAGGGCTGGATTTACCTAAAGCAGTAGCTGTATCCTTGATCTTTCCTCTCCCACTCCCTGAAGGGCAGCATTTAGTGAGCCCTTAGGGTTTGGCTCAGTTTTCTTGTTTGCTTTTAAGTTTTACTGATGGCAGAAAGTGACTTCTCAGGAAGCTGACTAAAAAGGTTTCAGAGTAGACAGAATCTGCCCAATAACATTTGCTGTATTCCGAAATAAACTTTGGAAAGACTGAGAAAGCAATGGCACGGGTTATTCCCTAGTTTGGAGTGATCTCTGTGCAGTGCTGAGTTCTTCAATGCTCATTTCTCCAGACAATTTGGAGCTAGGGAAAATAAACCAACACACCAGTGTTATCACAGTCCTGAATTTGAGATTCCAAAAAAAAAAATGCAGTGCTGACATGAGTCAGTCTTGACCTGTGGTTCATGTCACTTGCTTAGTCTAGTCCTCTCCTACAGCTCATGTCTGTTACATCTCATCCCTCCTCCTTCTCCAGGAGCTTGCAGTCACACTCTACCAGCAGGATGAAGAGTAAGGAGCCAAAAGTGGGTCTCAGTCCCTCTTCCCACTCTACTGAGCAATGAGCAGAGTTGAGTTGTGTTGGGAAAAGTGTCCCCGTATGGAATAAATGTTTGGAAAAACTTTCATCCAGGTGCACTTCCCACCTTGGAGGGAGAAGTTCCCAGCAAAACTGCGTAGGCTAGTGAGAAGTAGAAAGGTGGGTGACCACAAACCTCTTGTCCAGCAGGTTTTTAATAGGAAACAAATGCCTTTTTTAGGAGTTTTTTGATATCAACTTTTGTTCTTTTGTAGAAGCAAATTGTCATGCTGTGTGAACCCTGGATATTATGACTATTGACCTGATACTTAATATTCAAGCAAACTGAATATTTTCTGGTTTTGTTTAAAATCAGCAGGGAAGACTTATTTTCCTTTGATGTTTTTAAAAAGTGAAAGATTTCTAAAAAATTGATAGTAACAAAAAGGATGGAGGCCTGGTTGATACTTGCTCCAAAATGATTTAGGAAATTTGGGTAGATTTGGCTCCTGTCTTGAACTTAGGCAGACTGACAGTCTTCTGTGCATCTTCTAGAGCCTCAGATAGGCACAGAACTTCCTGGTATTTGTCAGTGCTTTTTTCATAAATATTTCTCTGAAAAACCAGATTGCATCTGTTTTAAGCTGGGTTGGATGTTGCATCTGAATTTACAGTCACTGCTTCATGTGGGGTGTGTCAGATTCCAGAGCAAAATTAGTGCATTTAACTGCACTCTGACATGGCTCCCAGTGGTGTCCTGGTGACCTTGCAAACACTGCCTCTGAGGCCTTGTTCAGGATGCTAAAACTGCTTTATGCCAGGATGGCAGGACTTTGTCATAAGAGTAACTTTAGGATAATCTGTGGTCATGCATTTTCTTTTCCTTTAAAGTACTGCGGTTAAATTAAACCACAAATTTGCAACTGCTGGAAACTTGATACAGTTAGGTAGGATTTGTGTACTTTTATTTGCTTTATAACTGTTTTCTGGTGTTTCAATCCACAGTGGCACACGGCTTCATTCCAGGCAGAAAGGAGATGGTTGGACACAGGCTTTCCCTGTATCTATAAAACCAGGACTTTGAGTCTGCTTTTTCTTCTCTTTGCCAACTTGCAATCAGTTTCAGTTTTGTTTTCAGATAACAGAGTGTTTTAGTAAAGGTTATATTTAACAAACATAGTATAATTTGTGTTTTCCTCAGTAAGGCCTTTTTTTTTTGGTTTTTTTTTTTTGGTTTTTTTGGTTTTTTTGTCACTGATTTTTTTTTTGTTACTGATTTCCTTTTGAGTACTGTCTGCTTCCCTACAGGAAATTCAGTCATCCGATGGCTTCTCTAATCAATAACTGGAAGCTGGGAGCTTGCTGGCCCCATTATGTGGTGTTAGATGTGGTCAGGAAGGAGGTGCAACCTGTGAACCCACCCTCCACATCAGCAGGAGCTGATGGAAAAGGAAGTGTTCAGCAGTTGAACTGGCACTCCTTCAGCTTGTTCCTTGAAAAGGGGTCCTGCCCTTCCAAAGGAGAAGGTTATGCTAATAAGCATAGCTGCTTCTAGGGACAGCCTGAAATATATTTGTTAATGGAAATGTTTTGAGTAATCAATACATGCTACTTCAGAATTGCCAAACCTCCAGATTTTTTCTCAGAAAAAAATAAAGCATTATAGCCTCATAATGCAGGACTGAGCCTAGACTCAATCCCTGGCTCCAAAGGAGGGATTCTCTCTGAGCAGAATGAAGCAGTATTTCAGCTTTCAGTAAAGTGGACTTGTGGGTGGTTTTTTTGTTTGTTTTTGGGGTTTTTTTGTTGTTGTTGGCTTTTGTTTTTTTGTTCTGTTGCATTGTCTAATCTTTCCTGCTTGTAAACTCTGCAGACCTACTAAAATAAAAGACTCTTATTATTACAGTAGTTCTTCTAATAATAAAAGTATAAACTTCTTTCTTACAAACTGTCAGTCAAAGATCATGGCAATTCTCTGTTTCTGTGGTACATTTAATCCATTACAGGTTGACCTTCTTGTTGATTAGATTAACTTTTGATCTTATGATACTGATTTATTGCGGTTTTCTGTCTTCCTTTTGCAAAATAAATTATCTGGTATTTTGTAAACCCTGCTAATGCCATTTCTCAGGAGTGAATTTATTCAGATGAATCCTTATGTTTTGTATAATTGATTTGGGAAAAAGCATTCTGTTTACGTAAGAGTAACATTTTCTGTAAATTAAGCCTGAAAGTGTGTTACTGTAGCCTTATTTCGAGGTATTTGAGTTTTTAACTGGAAGTAAAACACTGGAAGGTGTTTGGGGAATAGTTGTAGGCTGCTGGTCCCAGTGATCCCATGACCTCTGTTTTGCTGTAGGAAACTTGGAGTCACTTTTCGAGCAGCTGACCATTTTCAAAGCTTTCACAAGAGAAAGATGAAAGCTACAAGAAAAAAATGACTTTTAGCCCATGAGAGGCATCACTATCATTTTATGCTTAATGTAGCTAGGAAAATGTGTGAAGTACTGCTGATTTTTAAAAATCTTTTTTTCAACCTAATTTCTGAAATGAGAAGCTTCCATTTCATTCAGTCTGTGTGAGGTTGAGCAAATGGCCAGTTTGCTCTCAGGCTTATCTAAGTGCATGGAAGCATTCTTTCCTGAGAAGGGTTCGTCTCAACCCTTTTTATATTTTATAGAAATATATTTATATTTGTATTTTATAGAAATATTTCTATAAAAACATTTGTATACCTTGGTATTTTTCTACAAAAGGGTATTTTCTGAGTTGCCAAACCTCTGTTCTTGTCTCTTAATTTCTTCGAAACTTATATTAATGTTGATTTCTCTGGTAGTTAGCAGGATATCAACAAAGGTAGCAGTAGTGGGTTTTACAGCTTCATAATATAAATTTATTCTTCAGAGACCAATGGTTTAGATGCTGTAATAGAATATGCAGCCAGTGGGAGAGAGAACATTGAAGAGTAAGGAAAATACAGTAAAACAAAAGCAAGAAAGCTGTTCTGCTTAAGCAGAGCTCTTAGCTGATTATGTGCCTAGCCCCTGTTATGTACAGCTACAGTGGGCATTGCAGTGGTACTGAGTCCTTAAGAGCTGGGTCTAGAAGTGGCTTTATGCAATTGTGCAGAGAAGTCCTGCTCTTGTGCATGAGTACGGGCTTCAGTTTGGAAGGCAGTGACAGATGCTGACTTTGGCACACACTGACAGGGTGAAGGAGGATACCTGTGCCACTGAAACACAGATCAGGAGTGACAGCTGAATGCAACTTTTGGTTTTTGCATTGGGGGTGGTGGTGGTTTAATTATTTTGTTTAAAATGATGCAAAAGACACATGGCAGAAGCCTTGTTTGAAACTCACACACTAATCTGGGTTCTTGCCTGCTCAAAATGCCAGTGAGCTGCTGTGGTGCCTCTGCAACTTGATACAGATTGAAGAGCTTGTCTTCAATTAGTGAGGGTGTCTTCCTTGTTTTCTGGATGAAGACCAGTATCATCTGCCACATGTATTTGAAGGGTCTGTGTTCCAGCCCTCAGACAGGAAAAAGTGTTAGTGACTCAGAATACTGAAGGTATAAGTAGATGGTAGAGGTTTGGGGAGTGAAGTCATGAATTGTGCATTCAAGGTAGTGCAGAAAGAATGGTACTGAATAAGGGATATACATTAGGAAGGGGAGGGAATGACTGTAGCAGTAAGAAACAGAATGCCTCATAGGTGCCTTCAGGACAAGTATTCAGGCACTGAGTCCAGTGTTTGTGCTTCTTAACTTGAGAGGACCAGGGAATGACCTTGGACTGCATTTCTGTGTGTCCATGCTCCTTAATTATTGCTGCACTCCTTGCTGTGCTTTGGACTACCTTCACCAGCTTTTGTCCAGACAAATCTGCTGTAGGGAAAGGGAGTCTTAGCAGCATAGGTGCAACCTGAGGCCAGAGTTTCATCTTCACTCTCTTCTGTTGCCCAGGACAGACATTCCCATAGAGCAGGAGGTTGTAGTAACTAGTCACAAGAGATAGGGAAGTCACTGGCAAGAGTTTTGGTCCTGTGCAAAAAGAGCAAAGGTTGAATCTGGAAGATCTTATAAAAGGGATGGCAAAAGAATTTTGTGTAATTTGAGGTAAAGATGATACCCACGTTAGAGCTGTGACTAATTAGCAGGGTGGATTTTAGCATCCTTTAGTACAAAAGGTGGAGGGGAGAGTAATGAAAATGAAAGGCTCAGTTTTGGCTATGATAATTTGGAGAGGATGACTGGGCACTGCTGGCATGTCAGATTTGGTCAATAACAAAATATGTTTTGCATTTAGTGTGTACATACTGTAAAAGTGATGCTGAGTTTTTGTCAGTGGGAGTGGCTACTCACATTTTGAAATATAATGGAATTAGTAAGAGGAATGCAGTTGGTATTCATGTTTGCCTTTATTTTCTTAGCATATTGAAGGATAATATTTTGGCCCAAGTCATAATAACTGATGTGACGGTAAGGAGTTGAAGACTCTGTAACAGTAGATGCTGTGAATGCTAGCAACATGATTGAACATTTTTTGTTTTTTTAATAGTTGTTTGATATACTTTTATTGATACTTGTCTTACAATTTGTATTGCTTAATAGATTTTATTTTTATAATGTTTAAAACATGTAGGTGTTAATTTATAAGACACTTCTGTGATATCATTTTTAACAATAGTGTTGCAGATACTTGCTTAATATTTAAAATGCTAATTACAACTTGAACACAACATTTCTGTGTCAGACCGTGGACACTCCATATCCTTCAATTAGTTCGACTTATAGAGATAATATTATGGTGGAAATTATGCACCCAAATTTAGTTGAATGACTACTAGTCTGGATTCTCTGGCAGTAGAAAGACCTTAGCTATATAGCTCTTATTTAATCTTTAGACTTCTCCTGGAATTACTTGCACAAACTGGCTTGCTTTGGTTGAAGTTGGAATGGTGTGACTGCCTATGCATAAAACTAACTTTTCCTGTGATGTTTTTGGTGTGTTTCAGGGGAAGGTCCACCTGGAGCTGAGACTGAGTGAAGTGATAACAGACACTGGTGTTGTCTGCCACAAGCTCGCAACACGGTAGGACTTGAGATGTAGCTGTGAAGTTATGAGGAACAGACTGATTGCAAACAGTGTGCAGTGCTTAATTTAAAAATAGTTGGAGGAATCAACACATTTATTTGGACATTGAATGCTCTTAATCAGAAATGTCCTTATGAATTTGTAGGGTGTGAGATTTTTATTTTCCCTTTTCCTTCTCTGTACATAATCTAAGTAATTTCCTTCCTAATAGCCTTAAATGTTAATAAATCCCTTATCCAATTTAGTCATGGCATAAATACTAAAAAAACATTAAAGAGTAATATTAATGTCCTTCTAATTTGCATTAAGGACCTTACCAGCTAAGTAAATTTGTAGCACAACTTATGTGGCGAGAGTGTTACAGAGCTGACTTAAAACAAAAGTTTGCTATCACTTACTAAGGTGGCCTTAGAATCAGCCATCAAGTGTCATTCAAGTTGGAACAGAGATGCCACAGGACTCAAATGGCAGGAAAGGTTTCTCTGTCCTCTGAGGAGGAGTCTGGAAGACCACTGCTCTCTGGCCACACCAAAGCGTTTCACATTACCTCAGAAGCAGTGGCAGAGCTGGTTGGCTTCTGTGAGGAATGCTTTCTCAATTCTCAGACCAGTATTGAATATAATTTTGTTGCTGTCTTTGCTAAGGCTTTGTCCTGGTAGTCTTTACTACCTGGACCTGTTAACAAATGCAGGTGACCCAAGTGATGACCTCCATCACTGTAGGCCCACTCTTCATATGAGGATATGCTGGGGTAAATGGTCCTGCCTGCCTGTGCATGTACCCTCTAGCCATGCAGGTCTCACCAGTGCTCTGCAGCAGGTACATTTGACCTCTGCTCTCCTGAGGCAGAGCAAATACCAGGGGATAGTCTGCTGCAAGTTGCTGTGGAGGCTCTGAGCTCCAGTGAACTTGTTAACCGGGGCACAATGCTGCTGGAACACAGCTGAACTTCTTTGGGAACAAAAATTGCCATGTCAGTATAGCTGTGCACCACCTGGAGGGCCCAGCCTTCCTCTAGCTGCTACCTGAGGACTCTCATTATGTCATTCTCCATTGCACAATTTGAGTATGACCAGGTGATGATGGTCACACATTCTGAGAAACCAGAGCTCAAACCTGTATCTACCAAGTCCTAGGCTGGCATCTTTTGTTTAAGTGTTGCTTGCACTGCTATTGGTCCTAAGGCTTTGCGGGACAGGGGGAAATAGAAGGTGGGAAAAGGCAATTTCTTTATCAGAGAGGGTGAATGTGTATGGGACATACAGGACAGTGGGTTTATCACTGAGCTTGGACTTTCCTTGAAGCTAGCCTGGAGGATAGTGTATTTAGACAGGGAAAAGGAGCACAGTTGTCCGGGTTACCACATTGAGGTTTTTTTTGCTTTGGCCTTTCTGAAAGTGTGTACTGCACTCCTTAGATGTGATACAGCCACAGAGCCTTCTGTCCTTACCCTTTGAACCCTCATTGTGGGTTGAAATCCTGTGATGTCCGTGACTCTGCAAACATAGATTAACTGAAATGCCCTTCTGCTCTCATCTGTTTTGAATAGTTAGGAGGTGTACTGAAGGAGCTTCAGAAGTGTTTGCCTCTGTTTGTTTTATTCTGACAGAGTATGTCATACCACAGCCAGCTGTCTTAAAGGTTTTGTCTTCAGTTAGGTGAGACCCTGTACAATTATAGTACCAATGGATTTTTCAGTGAACTTCCTGAAATGCTAGAAATAGGTGTCTGAAAAGGTCCTTCTTAATATGTAATACATGCAGCTTCTTGCTTCATGAGTAGCAGTAAGGCAATGACTACTTTAACAGTGTGATTTTCTAGCTTTCTATTCATTTGGCCAGACAGCTTTTAAATACTTATTCAAATTTTTGCTTATATATTCTTGATTTGAAGACTATTTCATTAACTTTCTA
>VXBC01002309.1:2030421-2082560 GCA_013399945.1 Ploceus nigricollis
AATTTGAGTATGACCAGGTGATGATGGTCACACATTCTGAGAAACCAGAGCTCAAACCTGTATCTACCAAGTCCTAGGCTGGTATCTTTTGTTTAAGTGTTGCTTGCACTGCTATTGGTCCTAAGGCTTTGCGGGACAGGGGGAAATAGAAGGTGGGAAAAGGCAATTTCTTTATCAGAGAGGGTGAATGTGTATGGGACATACAGGACAGTGGGTTTATCACTGAGCTTGGACTTTCCTTGAAGCTAGCCTGGAGGATAGTGTGTTTAGACAGGGAAAAGGAGCACAGTTGTCCTGGTTACCACATTGAGGTTTTTTTTTGCTTTGGCCTTTCTGAAAGTGTGTACTGCACTCCTTAGATGTGATACAGCCACAGAGCCTTCTGTCCTTACCCTTTGAACCCTCATTGTGGGTTGAAATCCTGTGATGTCCGTGACTCTGCAAACATAGATTAACTGAAATGCCCTTCTGCTCTCATCTGTTTTGAATAGTTAGGAGGTGTACTGAAGGAGCTTCAGAAGTGTTTGCCTCTGTTTGTTTTATTCTGACAGAGTATGTCATACCACAGCCAGCTGTCTTAAAGGTTTTGTCTTCAGTTAGGTGAGACCCTGTACAATTATAGTACCAATGGATTTTTCAGTGAACTTCCTGAAATGCTAGAAATAGGTGTCTGAAAAGGTCCTTCTTAATATGTAATACATGCAGCTTCTTGCTTCATGAGTAGCAGTAAGGCAATGACTACTTTAACAGTGTGATTTTCTAGCTTTCTATTCATTTGGCCAGACAGCTTTTAAATACTTATTCAAATTTTTGCTTATATATTCTTGATTTGAAGACTATTTCATTAACTTTCTACAATGCAGATAAAAAAAAAACTTAGATTAGTTTGTGAAGCATTCTGTAACCATGATTTGCTAGGTATTGTTCAGTGTATTAGCTGCAATGTGTAGAAAAATCATGAAGTTTTAGCCACTGAATCATAATGAGCCCAGGTGTCTTAGAAACAAAATTTGAGAATCAGAGCTCAAACAAGCTTTTGTCTGCTGAAACTGTCTTTTCCCATTGCCACCTTCTCTTTGGTGTCTGTCCTGGGTACTCTGGCTTTGTCTAGTTTCCACATCTATTTGTTATTTGAGTGGTAAGTGACAGCAGAGCTTAGCAGTTCAAATAAGAAAATTGGGAAAGAAGAATGTTTCTAGAGTATGTAGTTCTGTTGATGCAGGATTTCATGGCCATCTGTCTTAGTTGTGAGAAAGAAGAAGGGAATGATGGAATGTTTACATCGTGGGGGGAAAAAAAAACACTTCAGAATGTAGTCCAGCATTTTCTTCATGCCACACTGCTTGCTTCAGGAAGGTCTACAGCAAACTGCAGCTTTTAACATTTTTCCACATGATCTGAAATCTCTGGCAAGTTTGTTCATAGACACCTTGGTTCTAGCGCTTCAGCCTGTAAGAAAAGATGGTGGTAATTAAGCAATGCTCAGCTAAATGTCTTTGTAGCTGGAATTTGCCAGTGAGGCGAGCAGCAAAGGCAGGAGAGGCAGAACCTTTGTTAGAGGTAGGTCATAAGTGCAAAGCAGAGACTAGGTGTTCTAGGGAAGTGCAGGTTCCAATTGAGTGTTGAGAAAATAATTGATTTTCTTGTGAATATCTCGTGGATGTTATAGTGAGCAAGTAAGACAAGGCTGTAAAATTATGAGCAAGATTCTAGAATCACTTCATCTTAAAAACTGACTTGTTCTGGTGAATCTAATGCTTGTCTTGTGAACGTCATTGATTTTGTTTAAAAAATATATTGTTTGTTTTAAATGAAGCATTTAGCTGCAGAGATGAACGCTACACTGCAAACTCCCTCAGACATATAAATGGTTGAACAGTTCAGGTTTGCAGGGAGAACAAAAGCTGCATCCAGTGGGCAGCTGTTTAAAAATACCTTAGAGACACTTGCTTTTTTAAGCCCCAGAGTAGTGCTTGTTTTCAAAGACCATGTATGTAGGCTAAATGAAGACTTGGCCCAGTTAGGAAACTTTTTTACCTCTCCAGAAAATATGAGCTTACCCATAGGTCTTTATCAGTGTGCCCTCTGAGCCTGTTCATATTGCTGCCACCTCTGCATTCCAGAAAGCCTGGAAGGCAGCTGGGGCTGAGCCAGCCTGCAGTCCCATAGAGCATGCTGTGAACAGTCAGCTGGATGAATGGATGGAAAAATTCATCTGAATGGAAGGGCAAATTAAAATATTTAACTGCTGAGCTCTTGAACATTAAGTAGTAGATTATTAAAAAATGCAAAAGGCAAATGTGCTTCCTTATGCCTGCCGAGGAAGCAAAAAATTCAGTTCAAAACTGTTACCTAATAGCTTCTCCTTAGGAAGCATTCAGTACTTTCATTTAGTCTTAAACCACTAAGCTGTTGTGCTTCATCAGAGGCCATAGTCTCAGCCAGCTGCTACAGCACAATCTCCTGGACTGAATCCCTTCAAAAGCGATTAAAAGGAGGAAGCATTAGTGGATTTAAAAGTTAAATTGACAGTACAAGTATAGGCACCACACTCAAACTGCTTGTGTCCCCCAGCAACTTCTTCTGTCATACTCTGTAAGAACCACAGCTCTCACTTGGGACGCTCCTTCTGGAAAAGGTTTGTTACTTGTGGGCACCCCCTGTGGGAGCTGGTGCAAAACCTGGTGGTCCTTGTGACTGGCCCCCATAAGTCTCCTGTATCCCAGTTACAGGACTTGGGATGCAGGCTCTTGATGTGTATGTTCAGACCATACAGGGAGAGCAGATGTACAGCCTGCTGACCACAGAGCCTTGCCCAAGTATGTCAGATAAAAAAAAACATGCATGGACTTTGTGGTTTGGTACCTTCCTGTAGCTGCATTTGTACTAAATCCTGTTGTGCTGTGTAGTGAGTCACCTTGAGTGCTGGGAGAAAGAAAGTCTTACTCAGTAGGTCTGGCTTCTCCCCTTTTTGTCTTTCACTCACAAAAGGTCTTGCACTGTGTTCCTCTGCACTTTTTACAGCCACAGCCTTCCTGGCCCTCTGCACAGTCAGCCACTGCTTGTTGTGACTATCAACATCAGGCCTCATCTTCCACTGGCTGTGAAGTGAAGGCTGTCTCCTGTTTGTCACCTGCCAGAAATCTATCTGTAATTTTATGAACCTTTTTAAGATAGGCCATGGAAAGAAGTGGTCAAGACTTTCCCATGCTTCCGGCTGCTTGTGTCCATACACACCCCTTTGTGCTGACACACGGCTTCTGGCAGCTGCTTCAGCAGTGTTGTATTTTATTTTTTTCCCCTCATGCTTTTTAAACTGAAACAGGCCTTAATCCTGTGTATCCTAGAAACTGCACTTTTTCTGTAATGTAGAAGAAGGAAAATGACCAGGGAAAGATTCTTTTTCTGCAGCCATGCTGGGTGGAAGTGTTTGAACTGAGTCATGAACAGTGTGTGTCTAGCTATATTAGATAAATACATCTGAAAATCAATGGTGTGTTCTTCTCCCTAATTTTTTTTTGATGAGCCACTTCTTCCCATATACAGAAACTTTTCTTGCTTTACAACCAAAGTACTCAGAAAGGATCCCTACACTTCTTGTAAACTTTTCCCCACCGTTGCTAGAGCAGGTTTTGGGCAACATAATGGTGTTTAGCCCAGAAAGGTGGTTCCCCAGAGGCTTTAAGGCCTCTGGGCTGTCCAGACAACTTTGTCTCATCTGTCAGAGCCGTACAGGCAAGGAACAGCAGATATATGCATTTGTATTTTTTTAATAAAGAGGAGGGCTCCTGTAGATAGCTTTGTAGCAATCTGTAGGCTTTGCTGTGGTTAAGCTACAAGAGGCAACATTTAGAGGCAGTGTTCTGTATTTAGCAAGATGACATCTTGCAGCATGCCTGAAGAAACAGGCCACTGAACTCCTGTTGAAAGTCAGAGTGAGCTGGGAGCCTGGCTCCCTGATCATCCTTTGAGAATTCCAGCATGTGTATGTAATTAGTCACATTTAAATGTCTGTATTTATTCGGTGTCCCCAGCTGCTCCTTCAAGTGTTGTCTTATATCTTGTCTCTTAGTTTTAAAAAAGCTTGGAAACATCTGCTTTGGAGAGCTCACCCCTCCTCCCCTCTGCTTCTTTTATTCTCCCACCCAGTAAATCCATATAGCTAAATAACAACATATGTGTTTCAGAGGCCACTGCTGTCTTTCATATGTAGTAACACAGTTCTTCAATAAACAATTCCTAAGTCTACAAATACATTAGCAATGCTGAAGTTTTATTTGGTAAGTGAAGCTTTTGTACCTCTGGTATGGAAGATGTGGCTGCTCTGCATTAATTTATAAATTAAATGCTGTGCAACTCTCTTGAGGGCTCTACAAGATATATTCCGATCATGTGGAACAAAGTTGAATGGGCAGTTTACAAGAGCAAGCAGGAGAGGAGACAATAAGTAGGTATGGCATCCCTAAGATAAATGCTTCGGGGATTGTTAAAAGAACAGTGACTGATCTGTGGGCTTTAAAAGCCTTCTGAAGAGGAAGAGGGAGGTAAGGAAGAAGGTTTCATTTGTCAGGTGTGGTTAAAGTCTCTGCCTAGGCGTGGGAGTCCTGGGACTTGGTGGTGGTTCCCTTGGACTTGGTGGCTTTCCCTGCCATGGGAATAGAGCACAGAGCATGCAGTGAGCAGCCTCTGACCTTCCTCTCTGATGGCTCACATTATAGATCTGAGCTTCCTTGCCCATGAGCATTGCTGCTCACTGGCTGACAATCACTGCCCTAAAGCAGATTGACTTTATGTAACTGTTTAAAAGTCTCTTATGCAATATGATGTTTCTAAGGTTAAGGTAAATGATGCTTCATTTGAAAATTTCAGATGCTCAGCCGTTTTGTTGGTCATAACTCATGAAGGGCCAAGTTACATATATTAAGTCTGGTTGGAAGGGCTGAGATAATGGCCGTTCCTGCTTTTGGATCAGCAGTCTGGATCCTAATCTAAAGCATAAGAGGAAAACATGATCTGGTCTGGTGCAGGTCTGCTGTTTCCTCCTGTGATTGCAAGAAGTATTTTCCTTTTCCAGATTGGCGCTGGTGTTCCACCAAAGTGTCAACAGGAACCTGGGGTTGTTTCTTCATGGAGGCAGTGTTTTGTTGCTTTGTGCGGCAGTAGTGCTCAGTCTCAAGCTCTTGATGGTTATGTTGATGTGGTGCAGGGCTGCAGCTCCTGTTGGAGGTCATAGAAGGCCAGAGCTGGCAGTGGCTGCTTTTCCTGTCATGTTACAGCTCTTGGTGCTGTGCCTACATCCAATGGGTCCATGAGCCACCCAGCCTTCTTGGGTTTGCTGCTTCTAGTTTAGAGAACATACATTTGTGTTGCTTTAGAGAAGTTTCCATTCCACTGCAGAGACACACAGCCAGCTTTGAACTCACTTCAGGGTCAAATGAAGCTTATTTTCCTGCCTAAAATATGACCTGCATCAATTAGGGGGAAAAAAAGGTATTGCTAACTACAAGAAGGCCAGTTTCATGTATGCATCAATCAGGTGAACTCCCAGTATTTTGAAAAATTTCAGCTTCTGTTTGCTCCTGGGAAGGAATGCTAAGGAAGGCATCAAGTAGTTTCACAGCTTCATTTTGAAAAAACTCATGCATCCATTAAATGTGTTACAGTCTCCTTTCTCTGGAGAGCAAGCCCTGCATCAAGCTGCACCTTTTCTTGCAAGATTGCATCTTGATCATGCTTTTAATCTTATGTGGGTTTCATAACAAACTGATGGGGGGAAAATGCTCAGAGGTTAAATCCCATCATATCTGGTACTTTTATCATGAAGTGCTGTGGTGCTGTGGGTTTTGGGAGTACAGAGGGGAAGAAAGAAGAGATATGTATCTTTATAAGGCTTTAACATAGTGCATCAATTTTTTCTTTTTTCCTCCCAACTCTCATAACACTGAGTTTACACTGTCTCTGCTGTGCGTCTCCATCCCCACCATAGCCTCTGTTGACTGTTTTGTAGCCTAAATCAAGTTTCAATTGTTCTCCATTAAACCTCTGATATACAGAAATACTGTCTTCTGCTGCTGCTGTGCTTCCCACTAAATGAAGTTTGTTTCATGCTTCTTTGTTTTTGTATTCAGTGTTTCTTCAGTGCTTCTCCTCTATTAATGAAATTCTTTATGCAAATCACATACAAGTGTCATTTTATCTGTAATCCCAATCAACAGCAACTTGAATTAGACTCTTCTCCAGCAGAACATGTTTTAAAGTGCTCACCATTTTGAGGTTGGAT
The DNA here is from genome assembly GCA_013399945.1 of Ploceus nigricollis. NCBI lineage: Eukaryota > Metazoa > Chordata > Aves > Passeriformes > Ploceidae > Ploceus > Ploceus nigricollis. The sequence continues at coordinate 2,036,702 of VXBC01002309.1, forward strand.
AGTCATCACATGACTCTCTGGAATAGGTATAAAACTCGGTTTGGAATTAAAGACTCAAATGTAAGTCTAAAGCCATTCTGTTTTAGCAGTAAATGCTGCTGTGTAAATAGCATGACAGTACTTCCTGTTTTACACAGAGTATGCACAGACTGGGATTATAAATGGAGGCAAATTATTCAAGCATAAATCCTTATGGTAACTTATTTTATTTCTAAATGTGCTCGAGGTCACAGTGTTAGGGTACTTCAGGGGCATTAGAGAGCATTCCATGTTTGTAAAAGGTGCTTGGATTTTGAGAACTGTGAATTGTTAGCACCTTCAGTAGGCTGTCAGTGTCCCAAATGTCTGCAGTTTTTACTTCACTGATGTCCTTTAATGATGATCAGCTGGAAGAGTTCAATGACATTTGAGGTAGGGCCCTAGGAAAAACCAGCTAGCTGTCTTGCAACACGACCTGTATCAAAAGGTTCTTTGGAGAACAAGGTATTTAGCATAATACAAGGGTGAGCTTGCACCCTGTTTCATTCTGAATGACTCTTGGGATTTCTGCAGCTTCTGTGGCAGGCATCATCCAAAACCAGTGGAGAAGTTTCTAAAGGAGCAATGTGATGAGGCACAAATTACAGTTGTCTCTGTAAATTTTTTATCTGTTGCTCCAAGAGCAACACTTGCCAACATGATATTTAGGTAGCAGAATGGAGCTGGGGACAGACATCAAGGTAGGATAGAAATAGGGGAAGCTGGAGGGTAAAGAGGAAGTTGCAGGGCCCCAAGTGTTGAGGTTGGACGATTTCTTTTTTTGTTGGGCTTCTTTGTTTTTTTTCAGATATAAGGAAAGTAGAGACATGGTACACAATACCTAGGAAACACTTGTCATTAACTTCATTGTTCACAGAAGGACTTGTTGAGAGGAACTTATTGCAAAAAGTCATACAGTGGATGTGGCAATAATGAGAAAGTATCTCTTGCCCTACTCCATCTGGAATCACGTTCCTGCTTCTGGGTACATTATTGTACTGAGAATGCAACTAGTTATGTGCTGTGACTGAGTACTCTCCAGAATCCACCGTGCTAAAATCATCTGGTATCAACTGTATGTCCCCCTACTTGTCTGTCCTGGTGTAAATCTTTGACTTGGATGCCATTTTTTTGAAATTTCAGTAAGAGTTGATTGTGGAGAAATTAATCTATTTTGCCAATTATATATTTGTAACAGAAAAAGCACTTGTGAGTCAGATTAAAAATCTTTCAGTATACGTTGTTAATTTAATAGCACTTTGAGACCTGTCATTTTGACTGTTCCATTCCTTTCTGCCCTACAAGGTACGTTGCTAGTTTATCTAATAGTTCTGTTCTCATCAATACTAAGAGAAAAGGAAAATAGTCTGAAAGAAATTGCAGTGAGCACAGAAATTGTCAAGGAGGCTGTGCTTTTGGAGGCAGTAATGTCTGCAATTAATTTTAACTTATTTTACTGTTGGCTTGCTTCCAAGCTGATGGTTTTGTAATAATTTCATACAAGCTTCAAACAGAGGCAACAATTCAGCTAGACTGTATACAGCTGCAGATGTACTCGCTGTGTATGGTTTTACCCTTTTAGTTGTTTGACAGTCTCTGCTGAATTGTCCAGTTTTATGCCCCACCAGCCCAAAAATCATGTTTGTAAAAGGTGGCACAGTGTGACAGCAGACTCTATATTATGTGCTTTTCAGTCAGAAGCTGCTGACAACTGCTGTGTGCAGCCCTTTCCTCCCTAGGGACATCCAGGGGTGCTTTCTTCTTTGCATAGCCATTGAGTTTAATAAAATTAGTAGAACTGGAGTATCTTTTGAAATCTCTACCACTTATTCAAATTTCGTGGCAAATGCCAACTGATTTAAAAAATCATCAGCAGGAGATTGACAAATATAGACAGAAAGCATTTTCTCTTAAGCTTCTCTCTTTAGGAGACTAGGCTAAAAAGCATGCTGTTAAACTCAGAAGTGTTCATGGAAGAGCTACGGGAAAAATAGAAGAGCTGGTACATATGTCTTACAGTGAGTGACTGCTGGATTTTTGCAAGAAAAACTTCGGTGACACCAAGATGGGGAGAAGTGTTGGTCTGCTGGAGGGTAGGAGGGCTCTGCAGGAGGAGCTGGACAGGCCGGATCCATGGGCTGAATCCAATGATATAGGTCACACCTTGAGTACTGTGTCAAGTTCTGGGCTCCTCAGCTTAGGCAGGACCTTGAGGAGTGTCCAGAGGAGTGCAGTGAAGCTGCTGAGGGTCTGAAGAGCATATCCTGTGAGAAGTGGCTGAGGGAACTGGGGTTTTTCAGCCTGGAGAGGAGGAGGTTCAGAGGGGATCTTCTCACTCTCTACAACTGCCTGAAAGGAGGCTGTAGCCAGGTGGGGGTCGGCTTTTCTTCCCAGACAACAAGTGACAGGACAAGAGGACATAGTCTTAAGCTGTGCCAGGGGAGGATTAAGCTGGACATTAGGAAGAAATTCTTCACAGAAAGAGTGATTGGGCATTGGAAAAGGTCTCTCGGGGAGGTGATGGAGTCACCATTCCTGGAGGTGTTTAAGAAAAGACTGGATGTGGCACTGAGTACCATGGTCTAATTGACAAGGTGGTGTTAGGTGATAAGTTGGACTTGATGATCTCAGAGGTCTTTTTCAACCTAGCTGATTCTGTGAAATCTCAGTATGCACATTATTTAGAAGAGAGTCCTTCTGAATGTATGGTTACTTATTCCCACTGTAAGTGATAACCAACATTTGGAAGTTCAAGACTAATGGGAAACAAGTAGTAAAACCATTGGGAGTGGGGAGTTTGTTTGTTTGTTTTCTGTCATTTTCATTAATCAGCAAACAATTTCATGTGGAACATTTTGAGGATATTTTATTAGTTGTGATTCCTTAGAGTTAAGCCTCGATTGCTCTTCAGAAATGTGCTCTCAAGAGGAAGTAAGCATCATGAACTTGTTGCACAAATTCAGTAGGTGTGAGCTTTCATCACTGTCTCAAAAGAGGCCAGACTGTGTGATCCTGAGGATCCCCTTTCGTCCTAAACTATGAGGATAAACATAACACCAGTATCAACTCTTTCTGCAGTAACTGGAATTAAAAAGCTGATGTGGGCTACTAATTACAGCTGGTTATACCAACATGCGCCTCTGACTTTGCCCTAATTTGTATCTTCTTTTTCCATAAGATGAAGAGACAAGCCACTAAAAACTTCAATAAAGAGCACTTTACGTTTCTTTTCATCTCTACTTGTACAGCACAAAGCCTCTAATGGTATAACCCACCACTTGGTGAAGCATGTTCTTCTTTGGATGGGATAGCATAGGTTTTAGCTAAACATGTGACGTGACTGACCTTTCAGAGTAGAAAGTCAAATGGGACAGTGTGCCAGGGGAAATTGTTTACAATTTGTGTAATGCTTTGCTCCTGGTAGGAGCTACCAGGTTTACCATTCAGATGTGCTTTTGCTGTGCAGGTAATCACAACTGGTGCTTTTCCCCAGGTCAAAGGGATTTTGTCTTCCATTAGAAGTCTGTGGCTTCCTCTGCAGGCGCCTTCTGGGTTTTGCTCCGTAGGTGTTTTCCTAATGTCTTAAAAATTGTGGAGAGTCTTAAGAGCCTGGTGCTTTACAGTTGTAGCATTGCAGAGGATGATGCTTTGTTGAGGAGGTTTCACTGCTAATGGAAGATTTTGTCTGCAGGACCTACTTGCTTTGGTGTCGCTACAGAATGGCCACAAACCATCCTTCATGGAATTTGTGTTACATTCACAGTTTGATCCTTCAGGCACAGAAAACTGTTGCACATATCCTTGTAGGACCAGAGGAATTATTCAAATTAGGCAAGTTACCATCCTGTGACAGCTGTTTTTGAAATAAATTGTTTATGAATCCTGCTTGTTCTCTTCTTTTGCCAAGTCAGGGACATTGGTAAGGGATCCTTATGATGATTGTGCTTCTTCAATGGGGCTTTGAGCAGCTTGCTTTAGTGAAGGCCATCCTTGCCCATTTCAGGGGAGTTGGAACTTCATGATCTTTTAGATCCCTCCAACCCAAACTAGTCTATGAATAGCTCTATCTGCATCAGTGTAAAAAATTTATAATGAAAGTTAACAAGCCTTATCTGTACATTGCAATTTGATTTACTAAAGAAGACTGTTGTTCTGCTTCCCGCCTTTCACAGACTTGGTGTATCTGGTTTAAATGCAATGTTTCTGGTTTGGGTTGGGTTTCTTTTTTTAAAATAAAGGGCAGTTTTTGAGGATATAATGCCTTGATTTCCATGTTAAATATGGTGTGCTTTTTATTTTTTGCCTCCTGTGTTTGATTACTGCATTGTCTGTAATGAGATACATTGACATCTTTTTAGATTTGTAAATCCTGACAAAATCAAGTTATTAATATTATTTTGTGAATTCTAGTTGGAGAGCATTTTTTTGTTCACTGTGACACAATTTGTATAACTTTAGCCCAGTTCTCTTATCAAAACAAATTCAGTGTATCAGCATTACTTTGGAACTTAGTTGGCAACATAACTGCCATCAAGTCTCAGCAGGGCTAATGAATCAACTTAATTTGAATTCCATAATGAAAGTGTTGCAAAGTGTAGCAAAGATCACTGGCCTTTAATAATAACTGTTGTTCATCAAGATCCCAGCTTGTCTGATGATTCACATAAATGTAATCAAGAGTTTTTCTGAGTTGTTTCAAGTTGAGTTTTTTAAAGCATTAAAGGTTCTACCTACCTCAGGTGTGCCAAGGCATTCTCATTACAGAAGACTGTAGCCTCTGTGAAGTGTTTGGAGGCACCTTTGATTGCTTTCTAGTTCCGCAGGTAATTACTTCTTTTCTTTATAAACTACAACCTATTTTTGTATTGCTTTCATTTAGAAAGGTGTATTTCTTATTACACCTAATTACAGTTTGTTACTACATCTAATTAAATATATGATCTGAAAATCTATGTGGAAGAGTATTCAAGAATTTATTTAGTAGAGAAATCATTATACTTGGATTGGGTAGGGATGAGAAGAAGCTGGCTGGGTTTACATTCTGTTTGTGCTACAGCTTTCATTAAACCATCTCATTCCCTTGTGTTCCCTTCCTGTGTTCATCCCCCATCACCCAAAAGATGCTTCTCAGCTGTTGCATTCTCTTGGCCCAAGAGTTGTGGGTTGTTGGGCCCTGTGGTTCAAATGTGTCATGGCATGTGATTTAGATGCTCTTTTCCAATCTGCTGTGCTTCATGTTCTCTCAGTTGTTCCAGGTATTTGTCAGTTCAGGTCACTCACCAGCATGTCTAAATTTTTATTTAAAATACTACTGTCTATGGCCAACCTGGGATATCTGTGTGCCATGACCATACTCAGCGCTTGGAAGGAAACTCTTGGTCACCAGCTAGGTAGGAAAGTCCTTGGATGAGCTGCTTCTGTTTATCTCTTTTGTTTCTTGGAGTTGAATACCCGCACTCTCACACATCCACACCTACCCAGTCCCCACCAGGGTGCCTTATTTCCTTCTCTCTGTCATAAATTCTTTAAAGCTTCTGCTTTTAGCCTTTTCCTTATCTTTTACTTCCTAATCAGATTCCTGCCAGTAGGCTCAAAAGCTTTTGGGTGATTTCTTGATAACTTTTGCTCTGCCATATATCACACCCTCTTAGGGATGAGTATCACTTATTCCAATAGCTTCTTCATTTTGTCTTCCTTCTTGTCATACCGGTGTCAAACATCTAATAGTTTTAGATGCTTCTGGCCTCCACTGGCTGGTGGAGGGGAGAAGTCAGGACATGTTCCTGCAGCTTGTTTTGTTTGCTTACATGCTCATGTATGTACACAGTGACATGCAAGTGCTGCCTGAAAGGAGAGATTGTGCTGTGTGCCTGCAGCTCCTTCCTGGGAGCAGGTTAAACTTGGACAGGTCTCAAGTCAGAAGTCACTGCAGTTTTCTTTCCATAAAACCTGTATTTCCTATACAGAGCACTGTATGTCGTTTTATCTTTCCAAGCAAATAAAAACGACATGGGAGATTTTTGTGTCATGGTCTGGCTTCATTATTTAGCCATAACAGCCTTTCTGCCTCTCACTCCCATGGTGCCTTTTGGTCTTCTTTCTTTTCTTATCAGCCTGTACAGACAGGATCTCATTGCTTCCAGTTAGGATTGCCACAGGCCACAGTCAGCTCAGCTAAAGCTGCTGGCTGGGCTCTAATCATTTGCTGTGTATTGAAATTGTTGCTGTTTTGTGCTTCACTCCTTTTGCGTTTCTCACTATGCTGCATTAACATGAGTATGTCTGCAACTGCCTTGATATGTTGACCCGTTCCTTGGCTTCCTGCCATACTACATGAAATTCAAATTTCTTCACTTGCCCCTGCAAGAATCAATATTGTACCATCATTAAGCACATTTATCCTTTCCCGATTGTACCTCCTCTTTTGTTTTGTTATTCCATTACAATTTTTATATACTACTTGCTTTGCTTTAACTTGTATTTGCATCTTTTGTCTTCTCTGAATATCAGCATGTACTAGAAATAGCTTCTGCTTGCTTAGCCTTTCTCTTTTCTCTCCTGTTGTTAAGTTCTTGTTCCCTGTTAATAGCTGGGGTTGCCAGTCTGAGACCAAGGCAGAAGGAAATGATGATGTCAGTGCCAGGAATAGTCACTAAATCAGTGTAGAGCAAAATTTCAATGAGCTTGTGTCTCTGCTTAAAGCCTCAGGGCACTGTCATAGAGGATAATTTAACTTTTTTTTAATATTGACATAACTGAAGAGTTTTCTGAAGAGGCTTTTAGGAAGCTTGCAACTCTACTGTAATTAGCTCATGAACTGGCTTAACTATTAATGGATTAACTCCTTGTCCTGTGAGAACAGGATGGCTGACAACCACTTTTTAGTCTGCTCTCTTTAGTACAGAATACAGATGGTACATCTGTAAAAGGATGGACCTTTTAAAGGTCTTTCTAGAGTGGGTATTGGAAAGCAAATGGGATAGTTTGAGCTGTAGTATGAAGGACAGTTCCCGTATTAATAGCAGAAAAAAAGTCTGTTTTAAGCTTCTAAGAAATGTAGATGTTTAATGACATGAGAAGTTTGCAGTTTATTTGAAGTAATACTGGTTTTAGGGATGCATATGTGTTGACAGTATTTTTTCCTTATATTTAATGAAGCAGGGTTTTTTGCATTGGATGTGGTTTTATTGTAATATCTGTAATAGGATTTGGTAGAATGGGGAGGTAGGGGCTGTGCTCATTAGCTTTCACTTGCCTTCTCTGTGTTATTTATTGGCTTTGCCTGAATATTTATTCCTGTATTGCTATAAAATATCTTCAGTAAAATGCCTGGGAAAGAAATTTTTGCTTGAACTAAGACAGTAGCAGTCAATTTCTTTTCCTTTGTTCTCTCAGAAGGAAATCACCATTGCGAGTCTTGTGTTAACAAGAGTTGTGTGTGTGTGTGACAGAAATTTTGTGCATACAGAGCTTTCCACTTAAGACCAAAAGCTAATCTGCATGCTGCATGAAGCTGCAAAAACAGTTGTAGGTCAGCTTGGGAAGGAATCTGTTCAGAGTAACATGGGTTTAAGAACATGTTTAAATTTGTTGGACCATGACGATTTTCAACTGAACTGGAAATAGGGAAGAAAAAGCAGTGCTTACATGGGGTTGCAGCTATAATCTCAGTTTCAAGGTTTCTATTGTCCTTTTGTCATAGAGGCTTTGGGGAGTATTCTAAAGGGGAGAAAACCAAAATAGTTGGCTGCACAGGCTATTTGTCTGATGACCTTAAGGTCGATCAAAATGGGAGTAGTTTTGAGTGTATAAATATATTTTATAGATAAATGTTTCAGAGTCAATGCCTCAAATACTTTAAAAGTCTTTATTCTAAGGGAGTACACGTTGAGTAAGTTGCTGGTCCAGGTGAAGTGCCATTTGTTTGAATGGGGCAGGATTTAATTTAGTGCCACAGACCTTTGTGGCAGAATGAGTTGCCACATGAAAGGAAAAGTAGCTCCAGTTAACTGTTAATCCTCTCAAATGTTAAGAAGATGGCAAGTGTTTATTTTTGCTTTATAAGACAGAACTTGCTTGTTCATCAAAATAAACTCAAAAGGAGGGAGAGTATTATCCAGATAAGATAGGATACTGCTGGTGTTCCTCAAGGAGAATAGTTTTCCTGGAGGGACAGTGAGAGTGGTGGGAGGCTAGACTGGAGACCAGCAGCATGGATGAGGACTGGATAAAGACTCTGGTTTCAGTTTTCCTGGAGAGATGAAATAATGTAATGGGGAAATGTCTTGAAAAATCATGATGATAAAGCAAGTATTGATGTATTTTGTTCAGTATGGCTTTATCTCCTTGGACATTGTTCCATCCTTTGTTTTCCCTGGTTCATTCTACCATGGTGGCATGGTCAGTGGTCACCAGACACTACTCAGTGCTGTAACATTTTGTGTCTGTGCGGGACATAACTTGAAGGTGAACCAGGGCACATCATTGCAGGCAATTCCCAGGATGTGAGAACTGCTGTCAGAGGAAACTCGTCTGTTCCCAGTACAAAACAACATTCAGGTGAGAAGAATAGTAGGAAATCTTGTTTTGGTACAAATAGATCACTTCCAAAAGTCAAGGAATAGGGACTTTTGAAATAAACTTTTACTGGAGTTCACTTACTGGGAGTGGGCATGATCCTTTGGCTTCAGATGATCATCCAGAGGACAAGGACTTGATTCAATATGCATATTCCATATTCTTAGTCTCCTTGTTCCCTGGGGACAGGGACAAGTTAAAGTCAGCGTATGGATTGGTAAAGAAATTTTGAGAGGGTTGGGACATAATAATTATAGTATTTTTGATGATGAAGGCAGAGTGGAATTTAAAACCAGGATTGAGTAAACTGTAAGAATTTTTGTCTTATTCCAGAAGAAACTGGCCACTTCATCAGCCTGTTGACAAAAAAGGGTTGTGTGTGTATGTTAGATGCTCAGTGGGCATCCAGTAGATTACTTTGTGGAAGCGAAGGGGAAGTGCAAGGCTTGTCTCAAGGTGCACAAACAGATGTAGCATTTGGTCAGACTCAGCCCAGGATGCTGACTCTGAGTCTGTCTAGGAGATGAAGAATTATGAGAGCAGTCATACAGTGACACACTCTCCTGGCCTCCAAAAATTTATGATTCAGAGAATTTCTGAGCTAGACATGGCACCTTTCTGCTTATTAGTAGTGAATGTACTTTGTCTGAATTACATTCAGACAAAGCTCCTCTGAAATGTCAATATAACTGGTTTATTAAGGCTGTAATAAAGGGAATAAGGAGGAGGCCTGGTAATAATTCCTGCTTGCAGTGGAAGGTGTAAGTCAGTTCACTGGTCTGAGAGCAGCTGCCATGTGCCCACCCAGATGTGAGGTTGGCCAAGGTGTACATGAAAGTCCATCATGCAGCATTACAGCAAAGTTTCTCCTAAACCACAGGGAATGAGAAGGGAGCTCAGCTTGTGGTGCAAAGCTGCACCAAAAGAAAAGAGCATTCAGGAATGAACTGAACATTGCAAGGAAGGGACACCATCTCTTTGCTGTTAGACTAGGCAAAAAGACTGGACTGCTCTATTATGAAGCTACAGAGTAATAGCCTTATTTTATGTGCCATGAGAAGCCCAGTCACAAGGAGAGACTATTTAGAGGTGTTCTGTTACCCCTGCAAGACAAAGTACTCAGGATAGTACATGTGTTACAAGATGACTCTAGTGAGTAGAAAAAAAAAATTGGGAAGGAAAAGAAAAAGAGAGCGAGAGATCTAGAGAGACTTAACCTAAGTCATATACCCAGCACTGGGAAATGTACTTTACCAAACAAGTACTTAGCGTAAGCCAAAGATGCATTGTTTTGATGACAGTTCTGACAAATCTACCACGAGTTTGCTTTTAAGTTGGTACTTGTCTGGTCATGCTTACTTCACAAAGTACTGAGTGTTCAAGTAATCATTAGATCACTAGAGCAAGCAAGGAGGAAGTTTATTGTCTTTAAAATTATGCAGAGCAGAACCTGGATATGGCCAAAAAAAAGTGCATATGAGATGGAATGAAGTCTCAAGATAAAGAAACAAAAGAGAGGTGGAACAAGCGAGGGCTGGAAATAGAGGAATGGTAAGATAGATGAACAAACTTGCTAAGTATCTATACTGATCTCAGAAACCAAGCAATTAAAATACATCAGACAGTGATAGAAAGCAGTTGAAAAAATGATGTAGTTATTTTCTCTTGAGGAATCACAGTGAGAAAACAGTCTGATTTGAGAAGGAGAATGGGAATGGTGTGCTGGTCCCTACCCTAAGCTAAATGTGGGGAAACAACTGTGCCTGAGTTGGTAGACTGGAGGAGATTTGTTCTGAAAAACAGTAAATGCACATACGAGTGTTAAGAACAACTATGTCACTTCTGGTTTCTTTTTTTTTTTGTCTGTTTTTGCCTTGGTTGTCCGTTCTGACACACAAGGAGGCTGATGACACATGTGCATCTTGAACTAATCACAAAGCCTGTAATTTCTAAACAATTTTTGGAGTTCCAGGGCAGGAGCATGGAATGCCTGTGGGCTTGGATCATTCTGATGTTGTTCACCTGTGTTAAGCCTGATTTTGAGTATGTTTGTGTAGGGGCTGTGTCAGAGATTACAGCCTACAGCACTGAGTTGGCAACCCAGAGGCAGAGGAAATGCCTGTACTGTCAGATATCAGCTACTTAGTCTTTGTTGAAAAATCTCTTTATTTTTTCCAAGAGCTTCTGCTCCTGCCACCCTCTCAGCTTCTATAGACACAAGGGCATGCTTATGATATGTTTAGGTTTTTGAGGTTTTCTCTTACCCACTGGGAAATTTCCATAGCTTATTTACTCTTCTGAAGGTTTGGTCATGAACCACATTGAAAACTGAACTTTCTTGTTTCTTGAAACCTATTAATTTTATAAACCACAAGCAAAATACAGTGAGGCAGCTGCATTGAGAGTTTTCTTATGACCCAGCACTAACCTTAGCTCTGCCCAGCCAAGCAAGCTGTGAGGGATGGCTCACTCTGCCCCAGCTGGGCTCCAGACAGCTAATGCTGAGAAATTACCAGTTGGGTAGACAAGATTCTGGCAGCCACCAGACATTTTTTTTCTCTGGGGTCTGATGAGTTGACTTGTAATTCTTGAATAATCTTGATTGTCAGGGCTTTTTTTCATTATTCTAGTACATGTAGGTTAAATTAATTCTGCAGATGACCAGAGCAAGGGCATTTTTTTTTACTGGTTTTGTTCACTGCTTCCCACTATGCCCCTCTTTCCCGAGATCATATCTTTATTACCCATTTTTTTTTCTTTTTCATCTAATCCAGATATGAACTGTCAGTCTAAATAACGTGATGGCTTTGTGGCATAATTGAGATTCCATTTTATTGTCTCTGAGTAGCTGACATTTTGTTCTAGCTCTTTCCCTGCTTGCCAAGTAAAGCCAGTGTTTTGGTACCAGACTGGGAGAGAGGAGTTTTAATTGACTTAGCAACTTTCCCATGACTGAAGAAAATGACTGTAACAAAAGCAGCCCTAACATTACAGTATCCTGTAGCTAAGGAGAGTATCCTAACATGAGTCAAACAGACCTGTGCATTGTTGAATTTTGTTTCTCCTCATAATGCTTTATAAGAGACAAGAACCAGAATGAGCATCTCTCCAAACACTGCCTTCCTTCTTCAGAATCCTAAGTCTTCAGTCTTTTGCCTGATTTCTTCAACATTCTTAGACAATAACTGCTTTTAAATTACCTGAAAGGCTTGTGATACAGTCTGTTGGTGCCTGTTTCCTGTTTTCCCACATTTTGTTTCTTTCAAGGTTGTTTTTGCTTTTCTTATTCCAGAAGCGCACAAAGGAGCATCTTACTCTTAAGTCATCGTGACTGCCCAAGAACATCTGTGTATTTTGTTTTATTCTTTTTTTTCCTTTTGTTTTTGCTTTTTCCCCAGAGAACAGAACAACTACCCTACTGTGTAAAATGCCCCTCTAGTCTAGCCTAGTACTGATGCTCTCTGGTGAGTGATACTTCAAGTGGTATGATTGCTCCAGTGTTGCACCCTTCCTGATCACCAATTTGGGATTTCCTGAGCTGAAGGAGTCTTTTGGACCATTAAGCTTTAATAGCTGCCTACAAACTATACTCCATGAGTTTCTGTAGTGCTGATTTTAATCCATGTATTCTTTCAGCCTCCACGACACCACATGGCAATAAGTTTTGCAATTTCATTGTGTATAAAAAGTACTTCCTTTTGTTTATTTTTAAAACTTCTGTCTGGTAATTTCATTGTGTGCCCCACAATTCTTATTTTGTGAGGAAATGTTCTTCACACCATTCATGATTTTGTAAGCTGTTTGTGGATGGATAACTTCTGTTTTCTGAGCTGGAGAGTATAGACCTGGGAGAGCTATGAGTGGTTAGAAGCCATCTGTTGTTCTTCTCCATGTGTTCTGGAGAGCACACACAATTCAAATTATAGGTGCCCAGTGATGTACATTACTGTGTTCTCTCCAACCAGCTGGTGATACTGCTTGCCTTTTTAACCATTGCTGATGATGGATGTGATAACGCAGGGCTACCCACAAGAAAAACCTTCAATTCTTCTATGTGGCAGTATTAGAATAGATCCTGTCATTGTACATGTGTAGTTAGGATATACATATTTTTTGTTTGAATGAGTTCACACTTTTCAAATTCATCTATGATTTTTTAATTTTCTGTTTTGTTTGTATAGTGATTTGCAAACTCTGTATGACCTCAAGTGTAGATTATGCTCTCTCTAGGATCACTTTCTATTTTCTGCGTACTCTGGAAAGAACTGCTTTTACTAAAACAAGAGTCACGGTCTCTCTGGCCACATGCTCTGACTGTTTAAATTTCACATAGTTCTTCCCTTATGGATGAGAGCTCGTTTGGAATCCATTCATCAGCAGCAGAAAATTGGCTGACTGCTATAAAGCCATTGAGTTACTATTTCATTTTAAGAAAACTTCCAGAGTGCTTTAAGGAAGCACTGGAGCACAGGAGTTTGGTTTGACGCTGACACTTGGTGTACAATTGTTCTGTTAAATAGGAATGTGTTCAAGCCACATCTGCCATCCTAAAAGAATTACCACTAGTCCTGCTCTAGCTCGCTGGCCAAGTGTTTCTGCTGTGAATGTGGTCCTACTAGTGTAAAGACTACTGGAAGGAAAGTGGTCTGTCCTTTACTTGTAAGAAAATCAAGCTGGACCTGCCTCTCCATAAGAACTTTCTGCTGGTACTGACTGGTTTTTCCTCCTGCACTGCACAGATACTCTGTCAGAAGTCTACAGTATAAAGTTCCCCATAATGTTCTTTCTGTTCACATCTGCCCCTTTTAAATTTAAGAAGTGGCATCTCCCTTACAATTTTGAGTATTTGTATTATTACATGTGCAAAAAAAAAGCTTATTCTACACTTTCTCTGTAAGGTGAGCTAGGTGAATTTGGAGTAGGATTTGATTGCTTGAAGACAGGCATCTGGTCTATTTATGAGGCCTCTGAGAGATGTGGAGCTGTCAAATTTACGTGTTTCAGGGGTACCTCCTGTCTCTGTGGAGCAGCATCAAGGGATGGTGGGAGAAACTAAGTCATCTCAAATGGCACTGTATGCATTGCATTGAGGCAACCAAATCATGTGTTTTGTGTGTTGCTTGATGCTGAGGGTTCCTGAAGCTTACACCATGTATTTCCAGCTGATGCTGGAATAGAATTTGTGGCTTGAACTTCACTGTGTTGTAGCACTCTGCAATATCAGATATGTGCTTAAACTAGGTGGCTTCAGAGGCTTCTAGATTCTATCTCTGTGGATGGTAAACTTGTAGTGAAATAATAGGAGTCCAGAGATAAAAGCAGCACATGGCCTGTGCAATCCAGGCGTTTCCTAACTTTCTCTGTTGTTTTGATCTGTGAGTCCACTCATATGTCCAGAACACAGAACATACTTTTGCACTGGTGTGCAAATTAGCAGTGAGGAGTCGACCAGGTTAGGGCTGTGCAATTGAGAAGCTTGTGAGTTGGTGCATTACTGGGGGCTGTCTCTATTGAAAGATAGCTACCTAGCCTTCATTCTGAGGGGCCACGGGTAGGACAATTTAGCTATGAAAGTGATGTATCATTTCAGCTACCAGTGTGTGCCCCTTAGTGTGATCTTTAGTCTTTTACTTGTAGTGCTGTGTGAACCTATCTAGATTGTACCTTCTCTGGTACAAAAATGATTGCTGTATTGATACAGATTATTACTTTTTTTCTCCCTTTATGGAGAGTAAATAATAATAAGCCTGTATTTAAACTATATTTAAAGTCTACACTATATGTTCCTAAATAACTTGCCTTGTGGATGAAATTGTGGAGCACTATCTGTTACTGAATTTTTCTCTGTTGCTCATCCTTATATTCTTTTGCATTGAAATTACCATCACTGAAAACAGTAAAATGGCTATTTTCATCACACTTTGGCTATAACATCACACTTTGCATGTGATGTTATAGCACCCAGAATTTTGCATGATACTTCACATTGCAATGATAGTAACTACTCACTTGCCCAGAGAGCTTCATGATTTGTCTTCGCTGAAACTTTCCAGTTAAAAGTGTGCAAATACATTAGCCCAGCAGGTTACCTGTTGGAAGCAGAATTTGTTGCTGGAGGAAGAGTTCTGGAAACTGGCTTGTCTGTCTTTGTTTCCAGCTGGTGCTGTGTTCCTCATTAGATTTTAACTTCTGAAACATGCAGCATTTTTTGAGTTTTTGGGGGTAGTTGTGTTGGGTTTTTTCTTCTTCTTCTTTTTTTCTTCCCCAAAGAGATAATGAAATGAGAGTGCAAAAGTTCAGCTTTCCCACCATTGTGTGCAGCAAACCCCAATTTGTTCCATTTTTTCTTTCCAATGTCTCTGTTACTACTTGAGTGCAGAGCTGCTGAACATGGAGAAGGATGGCTGTGTCATATGTCCTGGTCTGTAATTAACACAACTTTATAAATAAGCCCCTGCCAAGTTTTGCAAAAGCACTGAGGTCTTCATGAATGTTATTCTGAGAAATTACTTAACTGCTTCTGGGATCTGTCTGTGTGGGGTTTTTCTTACATTTCTGTTACAGAATAAATTCTGGTTATGTATTTTGGTGAATAAGTTGTCACAGAATTTTAAAGTGCTGACAGCTCCCATCTTGACAGCAGACTCCTACTTCATGAACCTTAAATTGCTGTGCTTGCATAATAAGAATCCTTTGAGTTTCTCAGTAATTTAACAGTTTTTTTGACCCTTATTAAAATTAGTATTTAAGAACAAAATGTGTTGTCAAGTTCAAATATAAATTAAATTTTTCTACTTAGTGGCATTTCAATTCCCTAGTGTAAAGTATTGTGAAAAAAAACCCTACGAAAAGGCTTCACTTTTATTTTCACTCCAGCTTCTTTCCATTTAATTAATTTATTTGTCTTCATTTTTTTCTTTTCTAGAGTTTTGGAGTGCCAAGGGCTGCCCATTGTGAACGGGCAATGTGATCCCTATGCCACCGTTACCTTAGCAGGACCCTCCAGGCAAGTAATGCACATTCAAGGGCTTCCATTTTTTAAGGATGGTTTCTGTTTCCTTTGTCTATTAGAAATTCACTTTCTCCAATGGACAGCTGGGAGTATTTAGACACTGCTAGAATATGTTAAATGTTGGGGTGGGTGTGTGTATGAGCTGCTGAATTATGCTAGAGTAAGTAATTTGAGACTTGTTTCAGTTTTGATTTATGTAAAGATCTGAATAATCTCTGAATAATTTGAATATCCCAGAGTATATAATTTGTGGTTAGTCTTAATTTATGCATCTTCTCACCTCACAGTTGGAGGCCAGTTTTTGAGCAAATTCATTGCCTAATTTTGGGCAGGGTGGAAGAGAAATGGGAATACATCAACATCTTGCCGAGTATGCACGTTTGCATGTGAATATTTAGAGTGTCTTCACTTTCAAGGTGTGACAAATTAATGTGTATGTCAAAAACCCTCAGTGGCTTAGTCCTGTAATTTGATATATGCAGACATAATATCATGGATAAAATTTGGAATGAGGTTTTAGTGATGAGATTCTGCATAATACTCTTCAGTTTGAATTTGGGATTCAATTTTCCCATCTGTTATAAAAATTTCCTGTGCTGTTGGATGTCACTGGTTTTTTCTCCTTATCTAGTAATCTTTGTCTGTGTCATTTTAGAAACAAAACAGCTCTGCTGTGACCTCAAAGAATTAGATTTGGTAGCATGGGTTATTAATAATGTTTTACAACAATTTATTGAAAATACTATAAATAATAAGCATTTTTGACAAATATTTACCTTGCATGCAGAGGAGTCTTTGAGCCTGTCTGTATTCTGCATCTTTGTCTAAGTGTGTTGTGCCTTATCTCCATTAATGGACTTGTGTATTTGACTTGTACACTTCATTTTAAGCCTGTAACTTGTTTCAAATGACTGGCGGGGTGGCTATTATTGAAACTGTAAGGAGATTGACTAATTCTTGAATGTCCAAATTTACCTTTGTCTGCTTCCCTATGCCCCCCAGTCTGGAAAATGTATGACTATTGGAAATATGCTCCCTTCAGAATAAGGAGCATAGCCTTATCCTGTTCCTATCTGGGTTTTGGTGGGGGGAGAAGGCTTGCTTCCTATCTCCAGCAAGCAGCATGCAGCTTATTCCCATTCACTGCTTTGTAATTGCTCAATAATTGTGCTGCCTTAATCGCCTCCCGTTCTACATCCTGCTTCCCAGTCCCCTCCCAGATGGGTTTATCAGTAAAGAGGCTGATTGGCAAGTGTGACTGATGAGATGGGGTTGGCAATCTGTCCTGTGTCCTGGAGGAGATTAGTGTCTCTTATCTCTCAGCTTCTCCTAGGAGTAGTGGGATATTCTTAATCTGTACATCATTCTCCTCTCTGGATTTTCCAGTGCCTCTCATTTTAGAGTAGGAAAGCTGCTTTATTCAGCTGCAATTATGCAATGACAAGCATAAAAAATTCAACAAACATGCTGCTGTTTATTGTGTGATTTGTACTTAGAGTCATCAGACTTCCTGACGGAAACTCTTTCTGTGCCTGTATTATAGATGAAAAAATATTGTATACTGGTGGACAAGCCCATTCAACTCCCATGGGAAGTCTGGAGCAGCACTGGGAATTAGATCAGATTCCCTTGACCTCTGTGAAATACAGAGTTGTCCAGTGAATATAAGCAGCTACAAGCTATCTAAGCAGCTTTGGTGCATGAGAAACGAAAGATAGATTCTGGGATGAAATGATTAGTAGGTCAGTTTTCCACACGGCTGATGTGCCTCTCCATCTGCATCTGTTTTATCTATGTGTTTTGGTGACACAGGACAGCACACAGCTTTTCTCTTGTAGGTAGTGAGAACAAATCAAGCATAGGTTCATAGCATTTGGAAGCCATCAAACAGCTGTTGGCTGGCCTGTGAGAAATGCATTGGCTGGCTTGAGCCCAGCAGTCAATATCTGTTTTCTCAAAGGCAGGCACAGGCAGATGGCAGGGCACATAGGGGATGAATGGGCAGTGCAGAGCTTGATCAGGCCTGCTGAGTGCTTGGGAGGAGGTCTGCCATGCCTTACACCTACAGGACAGTAGAAATAGAGACTTCTGCTCAGCACTGGTCATAATAATTCACCACTGTGTTAACTAAGTGCTGCTGGTGCTGCAGGGAAAGGGATGCTCGTACAGCAATAAAAATATTCTTACTGAAGAAAACATATGGATTTTTTGATTGTCACTGAAAAGCAGTGATTGATTTTTCAGACCAGAATTATAAAATATGAATCACAGAAATAGCTATGCTAGTCTTTGCCTCCTGTGTTTTTTAGAATATGAGGAATTTTTGAGTCATATCCAGACTGAGACCATCCTCCAAATGCTGCTGCTCAGAGCCCCATTCTTGCCAGTTTGTACAGATAAAAGATTCTACTATGTCAAGCAAATGATAGAATAAGGGTTTAAAGAGTTGTGTTTAAAATAGGATAACAAAATGTGATTACTGCCACTTTAGAGAACTAGGAATGCATTGAATCTCTCTCTTCAGTGTGTGCAAGTGTCTGTGCCTTGCTGTGCTGGAGCCACATGGCATTCCAGTTTTATCAGATAAATCGAGTGGATGGCTATTTCCTCCTCAGTGACTGTTCTAGGATCATACTTCTACGAATGTTGTTTCTTACCCTTTTTTTTGTTTTTGTTTCCTTAATTCAGATCAGAAGCCAAAAAGACTAAAGTTAAAAAGAAGACCAACAATCCACATTTTGATGAAGTGTTTTATTTTGAGGTTGGTATTTCAAAGGAGCGGGTGATAAGCTGAAATACTATACTGTGGATAGCTGGCACGGCATCCTGCTCCGTGTTGTGCCAGCTGTCATCTTTGAAGACTGTTTCAAAGCATGGTGTGGGGGAAAGAAGTACCCAGGCTCAGACTGGCTGTCTGCTGAAGGAGCAGTATCCTGCTTTCACCTCAGGTGCTCTGTAGGAAAAGCTTCAAGTTGGGCACTTCTGCGCAACAGGATTTACATTTAATCACAACTCACCCCACTAGAGTTTTGAAAAAAGCACATTTAAAAATGAGTTCAAAAAACCCGAACAAACCAAACACGCAGAGAAGTTATATTTTTTTCTTAGTCTGTGTTTTTATAGCTGCTCCACCCTGTCTTTCCTAGTCACTGGGAGGAAGGTTATCTCCTTAGGAATACTGAAAACTGTAGAGGAAAAATACACTTAAACTGGTTGTTCTGGCTGTCTACCAGTCTGCTGCAATACTAGTGCCTTTTCTCCAAGTGGGTAAAACCTCTATAGCTTTATTTAATACAGAGCATTTTCAACAAGTCCAGTTAAGATAAAGTATAACTTATATGAAAGTCCTCATTTTGATTCTTTCTGGCAAGAGCAGCTCTAATTGTGGTGTGTCCATACATATGTGTGCATGTGTTTATAATTTACATCTTTCTTGAAACCTTTCATTTTGTCTTCTAAAGTATGTGTATCATTCTCTTTTTCTCTTGGATATCATAGTCCTGGTCTGTGCTTGACTGTTCTATTTCAGTAGACACCTCAAGAAAGCATCTGTAATTATGAAGTAGATGAAAAAAAGCTGGAGTAACACAGTGCAGTTGGCATGGATTGAAAAGCCCTTTCTGCTCATATGGCTTGCATCATTCAGGTCACATTTGCATTAAAAATTGTTGCTAGCATAGGGATGGCACCTAGGGATATGGTTTCTCATATCAGTTCTGGGCCACAGCCACATCAGGAAGGGAAGCTGGGGAGAGAGGGGCCATACAAGTGCTGTTGCACTCTGCAGATCTTAAGTGCATGTGTCATTCTTGACATTGCTGTCTTCCCTCTCCTACAAACCACCATCTTTGCCTAGAAGCCAGTAGTTGTACTGACCAGTCTAAAGTCTGTCATACCAGCAAAAACAGGCTCTTGTTGATGTAATGTGTTTGGATACAAGGAACAGATTTAGCAAGTTCTTGATTGGTAGGAGCACTTTCTGTAGTGCCTGGAGGGCTGGAAGCCATGAGGGTAGGTCAGGATAGCTTTCTAAGGTGATCTTTGCTCTGCAAACCCAGCATGTGTCATCCTCGGATCTAGCTGCCCTGCTCGCAGTGAGCTTTTGTGGAGCCTGCTTCCTGGCTTCATGAGATTCTGTGGGGTTGCTGCATGGGCACAGTTAGAGGGTCAGAGATCCTGTGAGACCAAGTGTTGAAACTGCACTGAGGTGTCTGTTACACCTCTGTCTGTAATAAACTAAAATGGGCTTCCTTATTTTAACATAGGCAGTGTTGGAGGAGCCTGTGAGTGAGAAATTTTTAATGAGAATGTAGTCCAGGAATTCAGACTGTAAGCCACAAAAACTTCACCTGATTCCTCAGCCTTCTGTGTGCTGCAGAAACAGTGAATGCTTGGTATTTAAACACTGAACTTGGCAGGTGGTGCCATACTGGGAGAGGAAGGAGGGAAACACAAAGCATCTTCCAGCTGGAGTTGAGAGAGAGGGGGCTGGGGGCTTGCTTAGCTTGCCTTTATGCGAGAGCTGGGCTGTGTGCAAGTACCAACAAAAGTAAAACCTGAACTCAAGCCCATGCCCCAATTGTTCTGCTATCTCAGAGCAAAATGAATTCTGTGCTGGTAAGAGCAGAGCTTGGGAAATGACTGAATCAGCCAGAGCTCTGAAATATAAACATACCTCTGCAGACAGAGCCATCATAGATTTATGTCATTTTGAGAGTAGTTAGAACAAATCAGGCTAAACATCTTCAAGGAACAAGGTTCAGTAGAACTGCTATGACTGGGAAATACATTCACTAATGAGACGTGGGCAGACCTGTGGCTGGTGCATGCAAAGGAAGTGCTCCAATTCCTGTGGAGCTGAGAGATTCATGCTGTTGACAGCGGTGTCACTTTCTGCTTCTGAACAGCTTCATCAGCTTTTCTGCAGCCTGCTATAGCACAGTGATTGTCCAAGCCTCCAAGGAAGAAGCTGATCTGTAAAAGACACTGAATGGGTGCTTTCCTTTCTACAACCAAAAAGTTACACAGATCTAATTTTCTAAATGGAAGATAGCTTATTGTTGGTTTGGGAAATAGAAGGGCTTATTTAAGGGTGTGGTGAGTGAAACTTGCACCTGATAGTTAGGAGCCATTTTCACCACTGCTTCAGCTGCTGTGGTGTGGAGCTGTGTGTGCAGCTACAGGAAAATGGTCCTCTTACAGGAATTTAAGAGGGAAGTGCTGGGGGCCTGTTTGTAAACTTGTGTGTGCTGAAAAAAACCTGAGCAGCTGGTAAATGGCTTGCCAGCTTTCCCAGGTGAAAGGGACAACACAGCAGAGTTATGCCCCCTTTATTGTACAATGTTATGGATCAGCTACTTTAGCACAGTGGACTGGGAGGTTCCTCATCTCCAGTTCCATACAGCTATCCCTTTTGGAATACCACTCTGGAGCAATATTGATGTGCCCACTAAGTAGTCATATGGATGAACAGAGAGATGTCATACATGCAGATTCCAGCCAAACTTCTGAGAAAGTGTTTACTTAGAAGGGACATGCCATAAGTTACACCTATGCTACAGCTTTTTGTAATGACTCCTGTGTTACAGATAGAAAGAGACTTAAAAGTTTGCTTCATTATTAAAAATTGCACCATAAGCTTCACAATGGTGGTAGAAACTTGTCATTTGCAGGCCTGTAGAATACTTTGCAGAAACAGTGAAGTGTCTGCAAGGCTAGGGTGAGGAAACTTGTGTTTAACTGCTGAAGTTGTAGACTGTATTTAAATCCACTGTGCTCTTGGGCTTACCAGGTGCATTTGATTCCATTAGTCTGTAGCATTTGGTCTCCAGTGCTGCTAGGAGTACCTTTTAGTTTTTGTGTATCACTTTGAAAATGTTGCCTGCCTCACACATAAACATATAAAAAGGCTCTGAGTGTCCTCTGCCAAAGATTGTTTTCTGGTTCCTCTCCCCTTAGGCAACTGTATCATTGCCTCCCTTAATTGCCATTTGCATCTCATGTACAGTACAAAACCAAATAGTCAAGTTTACAATAAAAGCCAGTTTTTGTGGGTGGGGAGTATTAAGCCACAAGCATATTCAAACATACAATAAAGTTCAGCTTCTGTGTGCAACCAAGAGCTGAACCCACACATCATCGTACACCCTTGCATTTGATCAGTTCCTGCTGTGGTTTCAGCTGGGTGGGGTAGCCTTTTTCATAAGTTTCTGACGCACTATGTAAAAATACAACCACCAAAGTGTTCTTTCAGTCATGGTAGAAAACAAATTTTAAGAAATGTTTGTACAAAAACTTTGTATGCTAATGCTCTATACTTCTTTTTTTCTTTGCCTGTGCTTTCCAGTTAATCAGTCTTGCAAATATGGTTGGTGAACTGTGCAGCTGCTTCTATATCCTGATACGCAAAACACAGGCTAGGGTCTCTTGATCTACTTGGTATTTGTTGTATGGGCAAGTTAAATTGACTTCCAGGATATCAAGACAGGAAGAACTTCCCAGTTTTAATTGGATACACGGCAAAGTATTTTTAAGGGTGGTTGTGGTTCCTCCCCCATGCTCTGCAAAGTTCCTCAGGGCATCTGTTGTACAGCTGTATTTAAAACACAAATATTAGTTGCCCTTTTCTTTCCCTGGATGGATTATGAAAGTGGTGCTCCTTTCAATGGTATTTTTCTGTTGTCAATGTAAACTTCAAGTGCTGTAGTAATATTAAAGATGGTATTTCTCTGTAAAAAAAAGTATGGAGTATCTTCTTACTCTTGGAAATGATTGTGTAACCACCACTTTATAGTCAGTAATCTGTTTAGTCAACATGTTTATTCACTTGCATGAATGTTTTCAGTATCAAGACTGAAGTCACTGCTGATAGTAAAATACTGTGCTCTTCCAAAGCTTTCTAAAAGTTACATCAGAATGTTTTTGTATCAGATCAAGCTGCTAAAAGTTTCCTCCTTTTTATTAGGTTACAAGACCCAGTAGCTACAACAAGAAATCCCATTTTGACATTGAAGATGTAGATGAAGTGGACAAAATGGAGATTAGGTAATATAAAATACATTATTAGCACAAAATTGTCTTCCAGAGTTGTGTAACTTTGTAGTAGACTCTGTGTGCAAAGTGGCAAGCATGGTTTTTCTGTTGATAAATCAAGGTGAGTTTTTGTCACTGTATCTGTGTGTTTATTTACCTCCAGTGTCCTGTAGATTCTATCTTGAATATGTGTGTTGGTTCTGATGCAGGAAAGATCCTTATTATTTTCCTTTGTTTCACATGTGCACTGTGTGTATACTGATAGGCAGTTGTCATTAAGCACAACCTTTTGTGTCTGGGCTCCCCTTTCCTCCCTCCTTCAGTTTTCCAGGACAGCCCAGAGGCTCTGTGATGCTCTAAGTTACAGAGTATATTTTCTTTTATCGCTTAATCGTAGCAACCTGGATAAGGTCCTTCTTCCCTGAAAGGAGACTCTTGAACTCAGGGGTTTTTTCTGGGGCAGAGACAGTTTCTCATCTTGTTTGCCTTCCAACTTTAACACTTTATTGCAACATCTGGTATGATAAAAGTGAAATCAGTTGCACAGGAAAAAAGCAATTCTGATTTCAAAACCAAAACAATCCCACCCCACCCTGGGCCACCCTTCTAGTACTATTTTAAAATCTGCTGAGGCCAGTCAACATTGTCTATGAGGACAGGTGAGTATAAAGAGAGGCAAGAAAATGGTAGAAGGTGCAAAACTTGAAAGTGTCACATGTGTCTTACCATCAGATACTATTGAAACTTGGAGGCTTGGGCCATCTGGTGATCTGTATGCACAGTAAATAAATACTGCTATTTCTGCATCAGGTGGTGAAAAATTCCCCTCTCCTTTATGGTAGTATTGGGAGGAAGAATAGTAGCACTGCCTCCCTCCCCATATATTCTCACTAGAGAGGCAGTGAGGCATCTCCCAGAAAGTTCTGTAGTTCCTTCAGAATCACAACTGGCTATAAGGAAAGGTGGGGAGACCAAGAAAGGGGAACAATACTTACTCCCAGCAAGCAAAGCACATCTGTGTTCATGAATGGATTGAGGGCTGTTCTGATGTGACAGCTGCTGGTTCATGTAGCCTGTCAATGCAGTGTCACAGCACTACAGGAGCATTAATAGATTTGTGTTTGCCATGGCTCTGAGGCAGGAAAGGGAAGCTATTCATATGTGAGAGAGGCTGGAGTTGTGCTCCTTCACAGAGAACATTGGCGTCAGGCAGTGCAAAGGTAGCTGGTTTAGGGACAACCCACAGCTGACTCGTGGGAGCAAAAGCAAAGGCCCAGGTGCAGCGCCGAGCTGCTTTGGTGGTGTCAGTGTTGCAGCACAGCAGGTGACCAAGTCCTAGCGCTAGACTGTATTTCTGCAAAGCTTTGCATTGTGTAGGCAGACATGAAGTAGCATACCCCATATTCCATGGGATGTATGTGATGAACTGGGCAACTACACCATGTCTCAGAAGGCCCAGTCTAGTCTTTATAACCATGATGCCCAGGCATGCATTGATTTTAAATGAAAGCTAGGATTCTCTGATAGATTTTTCTATAGTTTTGAAGGAGACGCTAGACACTGGTGTACAGCGGTTACATATTGCTTAATATTTCAATGATTCTTATTTAATACTGCTGGACTAAATGAAATTATACAGTTGTTTTATTTGCTAAGTATATTTTCTGGGCAAATGACTTGTCTGCAGCAATAAAGTATGTGGAACTAAGCTTCAGAAAAGTCTGTCATTCCTGAAAACCGATATAGCACAGTGTGGTACAGATGAATAGTTTAAGAGGAGAATTGCAAAATAGTTGGGAAAAGATTAAGCACTTAAATAACAGGCAAAAGCAGATAAAGTGTCAGTCTTGGTTGGGCAAATTCTCCTTAGAGCTTTTGTCCCCTGTGGGACAGTGTGTTTTTGTTTCCATCTTGGGTTCCCCTTCCACCCCCGCTTACTTCCTCCAATCTGTTTAGTGAGAGTTAGATTGCCCCCAAGCCCTCTGGACAGATCATACAATTTATGGGTTTGGGGATTTGTTTTCTTTTTCTCTCCTGAGAAAAATACAATTCCACAGGGTAAAAAGGAGACTTAGTCTCTCATGATTTCTCTCTAAAGCTATGA
Source organism: Ploceus nigricollis (assembly GCA_013399945.1). NCBI lineage: Eukaryota > Metazoa > Chordata > Aves > Passeriformes > Ploceidae > Ploceus > Ploceus nigricollis. Next base: position 2,061,445 of record VXBC01002309.1, read on the forward strand.
AAAGTTTTCTCTTTTTGAGTGGGTGTAGGAAGTTGTAGGCAGGGCATATCAACACTTGGGGACCAGATGTTCTGGTGAATTCATTGTTTCTCCTCCCCCTCTCTCCTGTTTGTTTCTTTCTGTGACTACAATCTGACTAGTTTCAGAATAACACTTGCCATAATTTTGCCTTCTAAAAGTCTTGAGAAACAGTGATCTTTTAGACTCTGAGATCTGTGTATTCATATTTTTAATAAGTGCTGTTTATTCTTTGTACTCCAAGAGCACAAACCAATAACTTCAGAATTTGCATGCCTGCTTTGCTTACTGTGTAGTGTGAGATCTACTTTGAATTGTTAGTTCCTCTGTACAGATCCTTTGCACTGATTTTTTTTCTGTAACTGTGAGGGAACCCTTTAGCTGTCTGTGTTTGAAAGTGATATTGCTAGTTGGCATCTCAAAAGAGTTTGGATAAACTAGAAACCAGTAGCCTGTAAATACTTGGTAAATTGTAAGTTCGACTGTGTAAATAGGCTTAAAGATTCTCCTCCTGAAGCTGCTGTTAGCTGTCTGAACTGGTTAGCAAGATAATAACCCATCAAATATGGAGAAAGGAGAGAGAAGATCGAATTTTCAAAGAAGTTTTTTTCCTTTTGGAGAGTTCTTGCCCTGCAGAAATACTGTCCAAATTATCAGAGTCTAAAGAACTTTACCTAGCAGGCATGCAGTGTGAGGTGATGATGTGTCTAGTGTATGACAGCTGATACAGGACACGCTGTTGAGAGATACAAGGCTCAGAGGATTTAAAAGTAACATATTCTGTGCTTGCATAAGATAGGATCAGCCTTTAACAGGACTGTGAACATCTGTTCCTTGGCCAGTCTACTGTGACTTGTTTGACACCAGGAGGGTTGTGTAAATATGTCCACAATTGGATGACTTTGCACCTTATCCAAGTTAAAGTTGCTCTTCTAAAAATTGTCATTAGTTGAAAACCTGTATTTCTTTCCATGTACCGTCTTTCCCCCTAAAAGTTTAAGGCACATTCAAGCTGTCACTTAGCTGCAAAATAGTCAGCTGATCTTGTTTTTTAATAAAAATAACTCTTAGAGAAAACCTTGAAATACATACAGAAACAAATAACCTGGAGTTTGAAACCCTTGCCTCAAGGTGGCTGTGGCAGTGTTTACCTACATGCTGGGCTGGACACCAGTACTTCTGCTTTGAATCTCAGTGCAGTTCTTTTCCATCCAGATGTTGAAGAGCATATGAAAAGGAAGAAAGGATCATCTACAGATAGATACCAGAACTTCCCAAATGTGAGGGACCGAGTGCCAAAATTAGTGTAAGCTTCAGCCAGTACACAGATCCTACCGAATGGCAGAGCTATCCTACAGCTTTGAATATGTCTACAGACTAGTTTAGGTGCCATAAGTATGTATGCTTGACACAAGAGTCTTCCTAAGAGCTAGAAACTGGGAAAAATTGTGTAGAACTAATTCTGTAAAGCTGCCACTTAGCTGTTAGTAATCCCAAATTAGACAGGGACTGACAATATGTAGTCCTTAAATAACTTCGTGCTTTTTCCCCTGGTGTCCGTTTTACCTGTTTTTCCATTATCTGGAATAGCCAGACAGCCACCTGAAACTTTATCAAGATGGACAGTGGAAACAGTACAGATGAGAAAAGTTAATCTGAATGATATTTTTCACTTATGTTTTATGGAGGTGAATTGTAAGGCTTCAGAAGTCTAAGGTAACGTTATCTCTTTACTATTTGGAAATGATTGCTGTACAGTTTCAAGTCTTTCTAACTCATACACTTCAGGGGAAAAACCCTAACAAGTTTGGAAAAAATCTTGGGTATTATTATTATTATTATTATTTCTTAATCGTATTTTAAATTATTTGTTTTTATTACAGGGTTGATCTTTGGAATGCCAGTAACTTGAAGTTTGGTGATGAGTTTTTAGGAGAACTGAGACTCCCTTTGAAATTTCTCCGACAGTCTAGTTCTTACGAAGCATGGTATTTGACATTTTTGTTTTGGAGAATAAGTAGAAACATATGTCTACTCTGAAGACTTAAGAGTAGTTACTGCTATGTGATAAAGTTTAAATGGATTTAATTTGTATCTTTTTTGTAAGCAAGCCAAAGTAATCTTAGGAAGTGTAAGAACAAGAAGTTTTGATAATGTGATTAGAGGTTTCAGTCTGCCTCTCTGTAGCATGTGGGAGTTCTAGTATGTTGTTTTTATATTATTTACTGCAGTTCATCAGCAGTGCTATGGTTTTAGTGTGTGGGTTTTTAATCATATCTACATAAATCTTTATGTTCAGAACTTCCCATGTTGCAGTTGGTGCAAAACAGACTGGCAAACTTAATTAAGAAGTCTGATTCAGAACTCTCAAGTTTGGTACATATATAAATACTCTGTGTATCTGTACAGATTCTCTATGCTCATGTATAGCCTGAGAAAATCTTGTGTTTCAGCACTAAGTTTCTGTCCTATTTTTTGCATATCAGGTATTTTCTGCAGCCCAGAGATAATGGTAACAAGTCATTGAAACCTGATGACCTCGGTTCCTTAAGGTTAAATGTGGTTTACACTGAGGACCATGTTTTCTCCTCAGACTATTACAGTCCGCTGCGAGATGTCCTGCTAAAATCTGCAGATGTTGAGGTAATTTGCTTGTGGTGTTTGTTGTTTACTTGCAGATCATCTTCACAGGAGTCTCTGAAGATTTGTCACTATCTTGCTGACACCATAGCTGTGTAATTACCAGCGAGGTCAGCTCTTGCTTTTCAGACCTCAGAGCCTTGTTAAGCTCTGCATATCCCTTGTGCTTGTTTTCAGTCCTTGCAGAGATCTTTATCTGCATGCTGTATGGTAGGTGGGTGAAGGCAGACCCAAGAACACAGTGGTATTAGCAGCAGCACGTTTTCTGTGATTTTTAAATTTCAATTGTTTACCTTTACTGGACAGGACCAGGTTTGTTTGCAGAATTGAGAAAAATCCAAACCAAGAAGTAATCCTGAAACATCAGAGATTTGGACCATGTGTGCTTTTTACAGTTGTAATGGTGCTTTTGTTTTTTCAGTAAAAGAACTGGGTTCTCTACTCGCTGGGACTTGAAATTGTGAAGTATTAGATAGAGTTCTTTCTCTTCACTTGCTTCCCAGGCAAGTGACATTTACTGAAAAGACAGCCATTAAAAATGTTGGAGATAAGAAGAGGCTGTACTCTAGTAGTTTTTAAATTGCTGCCCTCTTGTGACCAGAACTTACAGCCCTCAAAATCTGGGATGTGACATCCACCCATGTTATATACTGACATTTGGGTAACTGGCCATTGCAGCTGTTGTGGGGGGGTTCTGCCTTAAGAAGCTAATGGGAATAGAAAGAAAGAATGGTTGTTCTGGAAGGATTTCTCAAAGTTTTTATTTTCCACTGTTCAGCCTGTTTCAGCATCAGCTGCACATATTTTGGGAGAAGTTTGCAGAGAAAAACAGGAAGCAGCCATACCTCTTGTCAGGCTTTTCTTACACTATGGCAGAATTGTGCCTTTCATAAGTGCCATTGCGAATGCTGAAGTGAAGAGAACTCAGTAAGTACCAAAACCAAACTGCTGTCAAAAATACCTAAACTGCATTGGCTAGTGCTAGAATCCTCCACTCAGTTTCTAGAAATATGCAATTTCAGAAGAAAATGCCAGGGTGATTCCTGTTCTTCCTAGCTGTGTGGCAGAGTTCTTTCTAAATTCTTTCACTGCTCTCAAGATCTGGTTAATTTGACCTTTAGGAGGAGTTCCCATCATTTTTTGTGAAAATTATTTGCAGGACTATTCTAACATGTGAAAGCAGGGATTTTTACTCAGTCTTAAGTATACATGGTAACTGAAATCCTACATTACCTTCAGCTGTTCGTATGAAATAATTTCAGCTTTATTATGTGTTAATAAATCATTTAGTGCTGAGTAAGTGTGGAATTTGTTCAAAACAACAAGCAAGTTTCTTCCTAATCATGAATATTTAAAGCAAGCTGTGTGTCTAATCATCCCAGTTAGAGGGCGAAGGATTAAGGATAGGATTGAATTTGGCATGGGAGGGCAGAAAATGAAGTTGGGTTTTTTCAGCTGCTTCTTTTGAATTCCTTGTTTGACTTACTGGTGGGCTGATAGTTCAATAGTGTAAGATCTAGTGTTCATACCAAGGAGATCCTAAAGAATATTTGTTGCCACAGTCCTTGTGCCTGTGTAGTTATGCTCTTGACTAACAGTAGAAGAGACACTTGGGAGTCGAGGGGAATGACAGATACTGACTGTAAACTTCCTTAGTACAAAATAAAGTCTTTGTGTGGGTTGGCTCTTTTTCAGAGTGTTTTCTGTAGGTAGGTGTGTTTTTTCTGAACTGCAGGTTGGCTGAAACAGCATGGTTGCTATAGCATGAGGAAACTTGCTGATCCCTAGTCAGTCACGTTCCTTTGATAAAAAAGCAGCAAAGATACGTATTGTAGATGAGATCATTGCTTATATACCTATTTGCATAAAGTAAATTGCTGAGCAGGGAGGTACAGGTGTGTGATAGAGCAGCTGGCTGAAGCTTTATCAGTCATAGAGGCTGTATGTCTAATACAAGATGAGTTCTGCACAAGTGATTTTTAGGAAAACCTGAGAGTCTGCAAGGTGCCACCTTGCCACACAGTTGTCAGGGCTGAACTGGGGTCTGTAATTTGTTATCACAGAGCAGTGCTCTAAGTCCCTTAGAAAATATGGCTGTGCCATTGGAGCCTGTGTTTTCTTCTTCCTCCCAGCTCGCAAGTACTTATTTTGTAGGTGCAAGTAGTAGGTCGTGTGCAATGTCCAGTGTAGTTGTGAGACTAAAATCATTGCCTCTTTCCCTTATTCAAATTAGCACTGTTCAGTAACGTGTGAAAACAGATGTCTTTCCCAGATTTGTGCTGTAGACCTCTTGGATTTGAGCCTGTGTATCACTGTGCATTTGGATAGTGCACTGAGCACACGATGCTAATACAATGAAGATCTGTAGTCCCTCTGTATTTTCCAAGGCTGCTGCTTTTCTGTTATGCCCTGGAAGTGCACTAAATGCTGCATGACTACATTTAATGGCAGGCTGGTGTCAAAGGGAGGTTTTGCTTGTGTATTCAAACCGAGGATTCTGTCACCTTTCACTGCTGCTTTTATTTCCATGTATTAGCAGTTCATTACAAAAAGACTAAATTGCAGAAAACTGTTCACTTCCAGAGATCCAAACACCATTTTCAGAGGAAACTCGTTAACTTCGAAGTGTATTGATGAGACAATGAAACTGGCAGGGATGCATTATCTGCAAGTTACACTAAAGCCAATTATAGATGAGGTAAGAACAGTTCAGACTGTTTATTTGGTAAAATGTTGTTGTAAAGGCCTTCAGGGAACAAACACTCTTTATTACTTCTCATTTTAAGAAAACTTTGTAAGAATAATGCTTAATAGCTTAATAGCTATTAATAGCTTGTTTCTGCATTAAAATCCTGTGTGTTAGGTTAGCCACAGCTGAGTCACCCAATTCAGAAACAGCTGGATTGCATTAAAGGAAAAGTAAAATTTCTATTTATTAAACCACATTACTCTGTTTTATAAAAACTAGCATATATTGTTTCTGAGAAATTAATAAATAGTATATACAATAGAAAGCTGTTGTGAAGCTGTAAGTAATGTGTTTCATCCAGTGGGTATAAAGGGATGCTGTTATTCTTAGATAACTGTGCATATGATGCACATATTGGAACAATGGTTTGTTATCTGTCCAGTCCAGAATGGTGGGTGTGGGTATTTTAGTGCTGTAATTGGGCAATACTTTCAGACCACAAACTTCCTTTAAATGATTTGACAATTTCTTCAGCTGTTCTTGTCTTAATATTTCATCAGAAAATGTCAAGTTTTAAAGAATATGGATATACTTTCAAAGTTTACTGTTTTGGAAAAAACAGGACTTTTCTTGAACAGCCTTGCTTGAGAGAGTCTAAAGAACAGTTCTGCATTTCAGTTGAAGGAAAGGGTAGAATGAATTCATGCTGCTTTTTGGAAAAAAATAAAGATCACACATAATTTACCTTTGCTGTTAAAAGAAAAAAATACTGTTTTTAAAGTTGGCTTTTGCCTTTTAGCTCTCATCTCAAAAGGTAACAGATTATGCTTTTTACAAAACTTTTTGTACTTGTAGATAAATGTATATATCAATTATTAACAATATTTTTTTTCTAGATCTGCCAGGTCCATAAACCTTGTGAAATTGATCCTGTGAAATTAAAAGATGGTGAAAACCTGGAAAACAACAGGGTATGCATTAGATTTTGAAGATAGTCTCTGTTTATGCCATCAAGTTTAACTGAGTTCCTGAGAAGTTTGATCTTGCAAATAATTTTGTCATTCATTAGAATACACTGTAAGCTTTCTTGACACCACCCTTATAATTATTTCACAACAGCTTTACATTATGCTGTAAATGCAGTACCTGTAGAAAGTTAATGACTTCTACTGCCCTGAGGACAAGGATAACTTAGCCTGTGGCTAACCTGGGGAACTCTCTCTTCAGCTATAAGGAGGTTGTAGCAAGGTGGGGGTTGGTCTCTTCTCCCAAGTAACAAGTGACAGGATGAGAGGAAAAGACCTCAGGTTGCACCAGGGGAGGCTTAAAGTGCATATTGGGGAAAAGTTTCTTAAGAGTGGTCAGGCACTGGAATAGGCTGCTGAAGAAAGTGGTGGAATCAGCCTCCCTAGAAATGTACAAGAGGCATGTGGATGTGGCACTTGGGGACATGGTTTAGTGGTGGGCTTGGCAGGGCTGGGTGAACCATAGGACTCAATGATCTGAGAGATCTTTTCCAGCTTTAATGATTCTATGATTCTGCTGATGATGTAGTAAACAGTGCTAGAAGAAGGAATGATTTGCCATATGGCTGTATCATTTTATGTTTGGTTTAATAGGAATGATATTTTTACTCTTCTTCTTGAATATGTGCATTTCCCAAACAGTATAATTGAGTGAGAGTTTGTTTTTCAAGTGTATAATGTTGAAAGTGGGAATCTTTTAATGATGCCACTATGAATAAAACCAGGAACAGTGCCACTTTCCACAGCAGAAAATTACACTAATTTTGTCATAATCTTTGCATTTTTTCAGGAAAATCTGAGGCAATATGTTGATCGCATTTTTACTGTAATTACAAAATCTGGTGTAAGCTGTCCTACAGTGATGTGCGATATTTTCTTTTCACTGAGAGAATCAGCTGCCAAACGTTTTCAAGGTGAGTTTATATATATTATTTTATTTTACGTAACTGATAGCTTTTAAATACAGGTGTAGTCTAGCAATCTGCATGATCCCTGTTGAATTTAGTATGTGAACAGCAGCTTAGCCAAAATAATATTTGCAGTATGTTAATGCTGTTTTCTCATCGTTTATTCATTCCACAAAGGAACATGATTTTTGATGATGATTGGAGTTTTTTCTTAAACATCTTTCTAAGGAAAACAGCTTTTAAAAAGATCATTATTATGATCTTTTATAGGTTCAGTATTTGCAAAGCATACTCAATTTTCAAATGTTCATGATTTTGTAATGGCTCATTCTGCAGATTCCATGCAGTGGAATTATTTTCTGCCTATATGTCAATCTGTAATAAAAGCCAGTCTATAAACTGGAGTTGCTGCAAGCTCACTGCTCTGGGAGCCCGTGTGCTGCAAAGGTTTTCTGGCTTTCAAGAGATAGTTCTTTCCAGTCCCTCTTAGTTGTTTTGACTCTGTAAGTGGGCAATGTAAAACCAGAATTAAGCAAAACAACCAAGCTATGTATTTTCATGAAGGGAAGCAGATTACAGTAGGGAGGTTTTAGAGAGAGTATTATGAGTTCAGCTTTTAAACAGTCACTTTGGAGTAGGCAAGTGGAAAACCATTGACTGTGCTGTCTTGCTCATTATTTTATGTTTAAATAAATAAGTAAAGTGTATTTTCTTTAACTACCAACTGGAATAGATACTTTAGGAGTCTGTACAACACTTGTGCTCAGGGCTATAAGTAGGTAACTGAGACTTGGCCTCTGTGCTGAACGTTTTATAAACTATGTAAATTATTCATCATACTTCAGCATATATGGAATAGCAGATGTCTATGAAATTCCCTGTGTGGTGGAAAAGTGAATGATGTTCTTGCAGCTTGTTATGAACCTGGTTATTTTTTAAAGAGGCTCTCATTGACATTTCCTTGGGTTAGGCTAGCTGATCTCTGGCTCCAAATCCTCTGTCATCGGTTAATCCTGTAACTCGCAAATACATACATTATCCAGCACATGCTCAAGTTAGCTCTCTCAAGGCTCTGATAATTTCATGAGGCTTTTCAGGAAGGATTATTGAAATGCTGAGTAGAGGTCTTTTTTTTTTTTTTAATAGGTGACCTAGATGTAAGGTACACAGCTGTCAGCAGCTTTATTTTCCTGAGGTTCTTTGCTCCTGCCATTCTCTCTCCAAACCTCTTTCAGCTTACACCGCACCATCCAGTAAGTACTGTATCAGATTTTTTCTAGCTGTGTTTATGGTTCTGTCACCAGAGTCTATCGAGATTCTTTCTTCAGTTCTTTTAATAGCCTTTAGGAAAAGTACCTTTGCTAGTTCAAAGATCTGTTATATCTGTCTTGGATATGAAGCATATGTTGAATGACTTTGTATGTGAAGAACTTGGGAGATATTGGAAGAAGAGTGAAATTTAAGGACAAACAAGGTAGATGGTTTAAGGTACTCTGGAAAAAAGGGCCATTGCTTCATTCTTGCCACATCACGTTAATGCTGGCTTGATTGGCAGCAGTGTTGGAAATATTTCGGATGTTAAACAACGTATGTCAGGCTTTGAGTAGCTGTTCTTATTGGGAGTGGGGAGGACGTGGACAGCCTTTTTTTCTTTTTTAAGTGATTGCCTTTGGATCTCTGAAGCTATGGAGCATGATGGCTTATGAGCCAAAAAACCTTTTAATATAAAAGCAACTTTTTTCCTGCAGTGTTTTATTAGTAATTTTTTGTTACTCTTCTGCAAGTGAAACAAGAAAGAAGAAATATAGTTTACTTTCCTCTATTCATTATTTCAAATAGCTACTCCATATAATATTGTTCTCCTTCCTAGGATCCTCAGACTTCTCGAACTTTGACACTTATCTCTAAAACCATTCAAACACTAGGCAGCTTATCAAAATCTAAATCTGTAAGTATGCTATTATCATTTAATGACTTAATTTAAGAAAGTGATTTTTAAAATCTTTTATCATTAATTGTAATTAAGCCTTTAAAATGCTTGAGTTGCACTAGGCTCATGCAAAACTGGTTGTGTTTGATTTCATTATAAGCCTCTCATGTTTAAGGGAAAACTAAATCTATCTTAATCTGAACTAGATTTCAGTAAAGGAAAATTGTGTGACCAAGGTAGAAGTCTGTTTCAAAGCTCTTCATTCCTTCCTTTGGAAGAAAGACAACGATCAGGAGAACCTGTGAAGTTCTCTACTTAGCTGTCATACATGATCAGCAGCTCTACATGGCTTAATAGATTTTTCAGCATTTTAAAACTCAACTAAGAAAATCACCCAGTAAGGAGAGCGGCTATCCTTTCCTTTTCATGCCAGTTCAGTTTTCTGTCAGTGGTGAGATTAGAGCTAGATGCCCATGCTCTAGATGTTTGATTGAAATAAGTATACCTGAGACACCACACTGCTGTAGCTGGTGGTAATTTGGGGTGGTTGGCATCTTGTTCGGATTCACACAGGCAGCTGTGGGTGACTGTGTACCTCAGTTATGAATCCTTCAAGACAGCAGAATTCTTTCTCTTACACTTCTTGTCAGGAGGAAAATTTAAAGCCAAAGCAGTGTTTTGAAGCATTTGAAGAATGCATTATTAACTGTAGTAACTGAACATATGAAATGTATTCTGCTGCCTCGCTGAGGCACACTACTGAATGTGTGCTGTATAACATGAAAGTAGCACTTTGCTTATTTTACCTCTGGCCAGAAAAAAACCCTGTCTATCTGCAGTGGCTTTCCTCCTGACCTACTGCTATTAACAATAATATTTTCTGTATAAACTGTGTGATGATATACATGGTTTTGGCTTTGTATTTCAGGCCAATTTCAAGGAATCTTACATGGCTACATTTTATGACTATTTCAATGAACAGAAATATGCAGATGCAGTAAAAAATGTAAGTAATGCATGTGAAGCTTCTAAAAATCCTGCTGTGCTGTTGAAGTTGAATCCTAGAAAGCTAGGATTTTACATGCTGTTGGTACACCAGGAAGTACGTTGAGAAAAGCAGACTCCTGATAACTAATATTCAAGAAACTTTTATCAAATTATACATGTCAATAGTAAAGTTTCTTTGCATCTATTTCTAGTTCAAAAAAAGGTTGGATTAACAAGCTGCTGCTTAGAGCTTTTGAGATGTGTGTATTTTGTAGAATGCTGCAGGTCTGTGATGAAAATTGCTTAGTCCTAAAGGAAGTGGAAGATCCATATAACAAAGGAGAAGCACAAGAAGTATTGGGCATCTGCAGTTCTACTGCTTAAGAGCATTTGTGCTATTTTTAGGTTACAACCCAGGAAACCTCCCAAATTCCTCAAGCTTCTGCCGTTACCTCCTGTTTAACTACTTTTACAAATACTCTCAGAGCTCTGTGCTATGCAAATGCTGAAAGATTTTAATTTGGTTCGTGTGGTCCTGTCATTTTTACATCTGCTTTTTGTTCACCTTTTAGTTTCTAGATCTAATTTCATCTTCAGGAAGAAGAGATCACAAAAGCATAGAGCAACCAATATTGCTTAAAGAAGGGTAAGTATGCATGTGCAACAAAACCCTCTACTCGTGTGCTTACTGCCATTCTAAGGCAACCATCTCTTTTTCTGCCACCCCTATTCCATTCGTGCAATCAGAGAAGAATGTAGGAGAATTCCTGTGTTGCAATTTCTGCTCTCTGTGGTTGCTATAGCTGATTTGAACATATTTTCGCGTGATTTAAACATCTTGATATAAATGTGTTTTGAAATAAGTGGAGGAAAGAGAAGCCTGTAGAACTTAATTAACTTAGCTAAGGCAAAATAAACTCAGCATTGTATTAAAATCAAGCTGGGATCTTCTTCCTGAATTCTAGTGAATAAAAGCTGTAAAATTCCCCTGTGAAGACAGTGGAAGACTGTGAGGACAGATACTGAATAACATAATGAGAGCAAAGCCTGCAAACAGAATTTGCTTTTGCTGCCCTGTGAGATACATATGCTAACCATTATCATGGCCATTTTGAGGAAAATTTGACATGCGCTTGGAACAGTTTATAGTTTTAGTACCTTTCCTTTTTGGGAAGTATGTTCCATATGCTGTCTTAGTTTCAGATATCAATTGTTAACATTTTTTGTTACAAAACTGGGTTGTTAAGATCATCTAAGTGCACTGTAAAAACAGCTTTGAGCTGGGAGGAGGAAAGTAAAAAAACTCCAAATTTGTCAGAGCTCAGTAAGCTCAAATACTGTTTGAAAGTAAGCCTTCAGGGTTGTTTTAAGTAATGCAAAAACTACATCTTCAGTGAAAACATGACTACCTCTTCTATTTAACCTTGACAGTTCACTTCTCTGATAAACCTCTGTCCTTAGAAGCAATTTTGTCTAATTTAATTCTGTACATTTATCATCCTTTTGGTTTTCAAAATAAATTTATAGTTTGTAACATTTACCCTCTAACTGTAAAACATTTTTTTCTGCCTCTGTCTTTCTTTTGCTCCTGTCTGATTTTTTTCTGTCTTTTCTTGCTCGGCCTGTGGCTGCTGTTGTAAGGACTCTTAAACTAACAGTAAAGAAAGTTGATGGTAATAGTTCATGCAGGTAAGATGGTAGAGGCAGTTGCTGCTTTGCTGTAGCTACTGGCTGACAGCATGTCCTTTGCAGCAGTAGATTTGTCTGACTTAACTTCGGGGAGGAAGTACTTTGTTTAACCATTCTGAAATGCCTGTGTAAACCCAGCAGAGAACATTTAGTTACCCATTTTTTGATGTTGACCTTTTATTTTATTTTCCTTAAAACAAAAACCTGCTGTAAATAGAGAATAAAGGATTTCTATCTGTAGGAAGGGCACCAAGAAGCACTGTATGGATCCTGAAGAACTTACTGAAAGTGATGAAGAGACCATGCATTTTCTAGGCACTTCGTAATTAGTATTCATGTAAATTATTCTCCAGGTTAGGAAGTGGCCTTCAGAAGTCTATATAATTTTTTTTTTCATTTTGCATTATTTCCATGTTTTGTCATGGGACTTCTCACAGCCTTTGATTTGATTCTTCTCCAAACTGAATGGCTGTTTAGTGGGGTTTCTATTTGCCTTTGCAACATGTTTGCTTGCTTTTGTGTTTTTAATCTATCTTTGCCTCTGTTAAGAGTATCAAATGGAAAGCTATAGCATAAGTACTTTTGATTGAAAAGATTAGTCATTGGCACTTGAGTTTGCTGATATCAATCATGCCACCACTGCTTAACAGCTGCCTGCCTGGTTCTTTCCAAAAGGAGAAGAGAATGAAAAGGAGAACTGTTTTTTTTGTCGCTGGTGAAAAGGGCATGTCAATACTTCCAAGCAAAGCTAAGGCAGATCCAGATTCAGGTCTACCATAAACATGAGAAGAAATAGTATCTCCAACCACCTCGTACTGAAATTGATTTAATCTTGGACTTTTTCTCCCTTTGTGCTTCTGTTTGTTCTGACTTCTCATACATTCTGCAATTGCTAGAAGCAAAGAAGTTGACCTTATAACTTCTGTGACTTTGAATGCTATTCACCTATCTCTGGAAAATAAAAGCACATTTTTCTCTTGGCTATGTCACCTCTGAAGAATTTAATTAGAAATGTGCTCTTAGCCCTGCCATATGAAAGGAGTTTGCCTTTTTCAAAGAAGGGAGGCTATGTAGGCGTTTACAATTTTAAGTCACCTTTAAGTGTTGGCATGAGAAGGATTAGAAACTAACTTGAAGAGCATGTTGTCCTGCCCAAGGGTATCAGTTCTTCCTTTGAAATTTGCCTTAACCTGGAATTATGAGGGCTACTGCCAATGGGCCTGGTGACGACCTGAATCACATGGTGTTATTAAATATTTCTCAAGTATTCCAAGAATAAGGGCTAAGACAGAACTGTCTGACCATTTTAAGAATGAGAGATGCGTACCTATAACCAGTTAAAAGAAAAATTCTGCTGCTGTACACAGTTTTTGTCAGCTTTTGCCCACACAGCTTGGAATGAGCAACAGGCACCAGCCCAGCTGGTTACAAAATAGTTAAAGTCTGAAGGAACTTGGGTTTCTGTTTGAGCTTTAAACAGACCTGTGGTTTGGTCAGATGTATCGTAGTTATTTGTGACAGAAGGTACCAGAAGCAAGAAATAGTATTAGCTGTTCTAAGCATTTTAGCTCTGCTATTGAAAAATCTTAAACCAGGTCATTTGCTGTTCTCTCTGTGTGCTCTTTGTGCTGTATAGTGCCTTCCTACCTGATAAAAACTACTCTATAGTAAGTAGTTTTTACCCACTCCATTATGCAGTTCTGTATTTGGCACAATAATTCATGTAATGTGTAGAGTAGCTGTTACCAACTCTCTCCTGCAGATGCAGACACATTTTTATCTAACAAAAGTGATGCTGACCAGTATGAAGTCACCAAAGTCACACTGAAGCTTTTGGATTGATTTAGTGGTTAGGAAAGTGGTGGATGCATCACAGTTTCCCAGTAAACTAATTTCACAATAAACTCATTCAAATTTGAAATTAATTAAAACTGACAGCTCACTAAATGAACACTCCTAATCTGCTGAAAAAGGGGTGGGGGTGCTCTACCTTCCAGCCATGAGATCACTTTGTATGTTACTGAAATTGCATTTCGACTGCAGTATCTATGTGCAATTGCAAATGAGGCTGTGGAACATCCTGATTTTGTTTCTAGAGCTTGAGAGTGATTAAAGCATGTAAGGGTACAGTCCCAGTGCTCCAGAGGCTTTACACCTGCCTTTTAATTATTAAACATAGTCTAAACTTTTTGAGCTTTCTCACAGCTTAAAAAAAATAAATAAAGCTTGTAGAGTCAACCGGTCAAGCTTAGCAGAACAGTACTAATCGTATTTTGGCTTTTTTCTGCTGTACTAGGAAACCATTTAGCTGGATTTGTAACTGCAGAAGGGGCACAAACTGCAGCTTAGTTAACTAACTACAAGTCAAGTTACATGTCTTGCCCCTCATCTAGATCTGGAAAAAGGACAGACCTAACTAATAGATGCACTAAACCTGTCCAATTGTGACACTTTTCCTTGCCAAGAAAAGACCTCAGTAATTAGAAAACACACTGTGTCCCCTCCTAAAGCTTTGCAAGTGCTATGACGTGTCTGTATGTATACACATTTATGTATAAATCTACATACATAAGCATGTATTGTAACAATTGGTGCCCTGTTTACTAGGTTCATGATCAAGAGAGCACAAGGAAGAAAACGATTTGGTATGAAAAACTTCAAGAAGAGATGGTTTCGCCTGACAAACCATGAGTTTACCTATCAGAAAAGCAAAGGTAACAAAGGTTTGCCAGTCTTGTTTTGATGCACTGAAGGAAAGATTAAACATAAGGATTGTGTAGGAGTAGAAGACTGAGATCTAAATATGAAACTGTAGAAGACACAATACAGGCATGTCTGTCGGCTTGTATGTTCTTGCTCTTTTTTTAGTGTCTGTATTGACAGTTAGCGAAGCTTTTTGGATAGCATAATACCCTGGAAGTTAGCAAAGTATTTGATAATGTTTGTCTAATATCAGTTATTAACATCATCTGTAGGTTTCAGAGTTACCTAGATTGTCCTAGGAAACAAAACTTAAAAACCTCAAGCTAGAATTTGGGTTTGTATTGAACATTCTCAAATGCATCTCAGCATATGCTCATGAATTCTGTAGTGTTGGCACAACTGGATACAGTAGACAGGGATTCACCTGCAGTCTTTGAACTTTAAAAATGTGTTCACTTAATGTTGCCTAATAACAAGGATTTTGCTTTTTGCAAACTGTTCCTGTCTGTTCAGTAGTACACAACAAATACCACTTCCTTCCATCATGTAAGTACATAGGGAGGAAGAAAGATAAGGAAGTATGTTCAGATCATGCCAGTCATTATTTCACACTCAGCTTTGAGATCTTGCGTCACCACTAGTTCAGTTCAGCTGACAGGAATGATTTATTTCATCGTCACCTTTGCAGTAAATATACCGTGTCCTGCTGCAGTAATCCGTTTCTAAGAGGTTTGCTAGTGTAAGGTAGTGCAGCTGAAAACAGAAATGTGCTTAAGATAATACTTAAGGACCATACTAGCAATTGCCTGCTGAGTGAAAGATTTTCCCTTTTTTCTTCTGCAGTCAAAATGGTCTTCAAAAGAAACAGAATTAGCCCTTAGAAAAAGGGCAAAAGGTGAAGATGAGTTCTGAGTAAGGGGCTCATTATCTGTGTGTCTGTGTGTTCTGCAGGTGATCACCCTCTGTGTAGCATTCCAATTGAAAACATTCTGGCAGTGGAAAGACTAGAGGAGGAATCCTTTAAAATGAAAAATGTAAGTAGGTCATCTTCATTAATATATTTGTTCGGCTGCTCCAGATCCACCAGCCTAATCGCCTTTTTCCCTTCTGTAACCTGGATTGGATTTCTGTTGAAAGATGTACAACCACAGCTGCTTGTTCTGTATATAGTAGCAGGAGTTTCCAAAAGTACAGCCCATTCAGATTCTTAACAGCCCAGTCAGCAGTCTTTGGGTTTCGAGATCTGCAGCACACTCAGTACTGAGCACTGCTGATCAGCTGCCAGCTCTGTAAGGTCACACACANATATTTAATTTGGGTTAGGTTATGTACCAAAACAACATCTGTGCTGTGCTAGTATGGTTTGCCGTTTTAGTTGCCACATTAGGGAATAAAATACAGCTGTATTTCTCATGCATGGAACACTACTGCCAACTTATGAATTGTGTAAAAACAGACTTGATCAGTTTTAATGGTGTTGGGAACTTTTTTCATACACCTCTGCCTGTAAAGCTGAGTCCGGTCCTTTAAAAACTGTATTTAAAGTTAAACAAAAAAGGAGCTCTGTTTTTTTTTTTTTTCAGTTCTGAACATGCATCTACTACAGACTTGTTTAACATATATAAATGGTTGTGACTTTTATCTTTTTCTGCCTTTAAGTCTTTCCTGCCATCTATGCTGCTTGTGAGCACCATGCAGGGCAGTGCTNTCCCTGCCCTTTCTGCCAGGCCTCTCTGGTGAGAAGGAACTTGCTGCTTATAATTGTGAAGGATCACAACTTCTTTATTAGCTGTTAGGTTTCTTTATTGGTTCATGAAATTACATATATNCAATCCTGCCCTAGATATTAGGTTCCTCAAACAGTTCTTAGTTAAAAGTGAAATACAGTTCTAGGCTCTTCAGTATTTCACAGTTTTAGCTATTATTTTGGTAACATCTCTCTCTCTCTCTCTCTCTGCTAAAACGTGGAGTGAGTTTCAGTTCTACCTGCTTCTAGAACACATCTCAATTGTACTGTAGTTTGCTCTGGTGTTTGTAACTCTACTACACAGGCAAAAACCAACCAAGCTGCGAAATACTTTAGACTATCAGAAGGCAGCTGTAACATGTGATGAATTGTTGCTAACTGCGCTCTGCAAACTAACTTGATTGTACTGAAAGCAGCCACACAGTTGAGGTAAAACTCTGCAATTCTGTAACTTACGCTGAGTGTACTGAGCTAGACTGAGCATCCAAAATATGTCTGCATCGTGAAGATTCATTATCGGAAAAATATACCTTTATTGTTAACATCAAAAACCCTGTGCTATTTTGGTTGCTTAAATTCAGTATTACCTAGGAAATCAAGGTGACTACGTCCATTCCAGAAAGTAAGATCCAGTCTTTCCATTTACAGTAGAAAATAATGTTTTCACCTTCTTGTGCTAATATATTCCTATTTTTCTTGCCATACATAAATAGATTACTGCAGCAAGATCAGAATTCTCAGAACACCACAGCAGATATATTTGCAATGGATATTCCCTTGTGGGTGCTTGTGTGATAAAAATTCACATTTTGTATAAATACTCTCAGTATATCTGTGCTCTGAATTGCACCAAGCGTGTCTTTCTCACTCATGCTAAACCTGCCTGTCTGGCAGTAAGGCCAGTAGCCTTCGTTGTTCCTAAGCACAGTTTGGGGAATGTGAGGGTGGCTTTAAGTACTTTTCTGGTTTTCTGTGTTGTTTGAGAGGTAACTGGTGGTTTTGGTAGTGTAAAGGTCTTGCAGCCACTTGAAATTCTTGGCTTAGTTGTGGGCTCCTCAGTAACTGTTGCCATATGTTGGATCACTTTGGTTGGTATCCCCTTACACAAAGCCATACTCCTTAAATCTGTTCCTTGTTGCAATGCAGAAGGCTCCATTTAGCCCAGCAAGACATTAAAATTCTTTTCCTTGTAGCTCTGTGTTAATAGAGAGTTGAATTGCATGCTCCTGTCTTCCTTTTTCTTCCTTCCATCCCAAACTCAAATTGCCAGTTATGCCCTGAAGAGTTTTATTGAAAGGACTCTTTGGTGTGTAGTTGGCACTGTTGGACTGATCACAGCAAGCAGCTCCTACACTGCCATGGTGTATTGTGCCTTTCTAATCATTGTCTGATACCAGTAGGTACCAATATCAGGCCAATTGTCTGATACTAATAGTGCTTCCCTGCTAAATCCAGGGAAATGGTTGTTTGAGTTTTCCCTTTGCTATTTGGCATGATGCACGTTTAAAAGTGTCACAAAGGAAGAAAGGACTGTGCTTGGTACCAGTCTGCAAGATTCTCCCAACCAGCTAGGTGCAGAATTCAAGCCAATATTTCAGGTCTATGTAACAAACAAAGGCAAATTTCAATTTTGTTGAGTCTCGTTTGTTCTTATTGTTTGGTTTTTTTGTATGGTTTTTTGGGCTTTTTTTGTTTGTTTGGTTTTTTTTTGGTTTTTTTTTTTGTTGTGTGTGTGTGCAGCTCTCTGGTTTTCTTAAAACAGCACAACGAAACCAGCTGTTTGGAAAATTGTATTCCATATGATATGGGCAAGGTAATGTCTAATGATTTGAATAATCAAGTGAAGAAGTGGAGGGGAGAAAGATAATTTAGGCATACCTGAAAGAGAGAAGAAAATGCATTAAGTATTTGCAGAAGCTAGAGGAAATGAAGGAAATTTGCCTTTCCAGAATTTGCAGTTAGGATCACTAACTTGAGCTTAGTAATCTTCAGTGCATGATGAGTGTAATCAAGCAATAAGGCTGTGCATCAAAAATTTCCTTCTTCAGGAGGAGGAAAATAAATACCCTTCTATGCTGCAAGCTGTTTTGAACAGCTTTAGTTAAGATTTTCAGTGGTCAAGCTGTAACACAGAATTAATGTGTAATTATTTAAAACACCCATGACAATCAAAGAGAAACAGTATTTCTGTGATTTTCTAATAGCAGTTATAGGTGGGTGCAGAAGCATGGAAGTTACTAAAAGGCTGTGGTCATGCTGAAACAGGTACTAAAAGGACTAGAGAAATGGCAGTACTAAAGCAAAGCTGTCACTAAGGCTGGATCCAAACTCTCATTTTTCTCTTTTCTGCCTCCTGCTGACGAGCGTTTCCTTTCAGGCCAGCACTGGGTTCCTCTGTCAGCCTTCCAAAACTTGGAGTTGCAGCATTACTAAAATTGCTTCCCCGAGGCTGACAACAAATCTTGTTGAGACCCAAGCAGCAAGTTGATATTAGCTATTTGTAAATCATCTGCTACAGGAATGGTATCTTATTTTTGTACCAGGTGAAAGGTCTTGTTCTTTTAAGGGCACATTTGCTGCTTGGTTTTGTGTTGAAATGTATTTATTGGTCCATTCTTTTAGTATGCTGTGTTTTTCCTGCAATAAATCTTTACTCCGAGTCAAGTCCTAGGTTCACTGACTCATTCTGGTGCTTTATTCTGTGGTTTATTTGCAGATGTTCCAGGTGATCCAGCCTGAAAGACGAGTCCTGTATATCCAAGCAAATAATTGTGTGGAGGCCAAGGACTGGATTGATATCCTCACCAAAGTTAGCCAGTGCAACAAGAAGCGCCTCACAGTCTACCATCCCTCGGCCTATCTCAATGGCCACTGGCTTTGCTGTAAAGCTACTGCAGACAACACCCCTGGCTGCACACCCTGCACAGGGTAAGGGTTTTTACGTGACATTGGTGTAGCTACTGCCTTGGTTACACGTGTCTCTGCAGGGTGACTTGCAGGGGCACAGTTAACCAAGATTTGCCAGGTGTACAGGTGTTCAAAGGCCATCTGTTGGTATTCCTGATTCTGCATGTCTGGATGGAAATGTTGACTTTTTAGAGTTAGAGATGGTGATAGGAGGTGACTGTGGGATTAAAAATACTTTGGTTTTGATTATCTGTCATTAATAAAAATGTCTGAAATCTCTTCAATATCCTGTTTGTAAATTCCTGAAGCACTCATCTGCTGATAGATTTAATTCTAAACTGATCTTTTCAGGGGGCTGCTCATGCTCTCTCTTAAACAAAGATGTACTGTCTGGTTTGTAGGAAGCAATTTTCATCTAAACTGAGAGAAGTCACAAGACTGTAGTGGTAGTTAGAATATAAGACCTGGGTAGTTGGAAGTTCAGTGCTTTGGCTCCTCCATCTGGCTGTAGCTGACTAATTCACCAAAATGTCTGGATACTGATACAGTCTTCGCTTTCAAGTCAGTGGAAGGGTGCTGGATAAATAGAGGAATAAAGAAGTTTGAACTTGTCTTCTTCTTTGGGGAAAAAATGGAAGGTTTTGAGCTCTGTTAGAGTTTGTTGGCTTTCATAAGAACTCACTTTGTTTTCCTTGTTAAGTGCTTTATGTGCCATAATACACTGTTTAGCATATAACTTTTACCTCTCTTCCTGATGCCTTACAGAGGCCTGCCAGCAAATATACAACTGGATATAGATGGAGATAGAGAAACTGAGCGCATCTACTCTCTTTTCAACCTGTATATGCCAAAATTGGAAAAAATGCAAGGTGAGTATTAAAGATCGTTACATCTCCAATTCACTTACCAAGGCAAAAATGCCTGTGAAAAGTTGGATGTTCTGGTTCGACCAGCCTTGCAAATCACATCCTAGAACAAGTGGCCTTTATTCCACTTGTTTCCCCTTCTGCTGTCTTGAGGCAGTTGTGTGTATTATTTTTGGTGCAGTCTCATGGTCTGTAAAAAGTTCTTTGCGTACTAACAGTTGTTTGAAATACGGTCTTAACCACATAATCCTAAAATAGCATAGGCACAAAGCGTTGCTTGGAGGCTCTGAATTGACAAATCAGGGCCAGCACTGAACCAGAGGTTTACTGATCCTGACAAGAACTTGCACCACTAAAGTTGAGGTTTCAGTGGAATATGGTTTTGTGTTACCAGAAGTCATGTGCATGCACATTCCCTGATTCAGAGCCTAAGAACAGGCTGGATACAAATGGTTTCTTTGGAAAGGCTCTTTCAGAATTACCCATCGAGGATGACCTGTGGAAGCCTGTGAAATGTTGAAGTGGAGTTTTGGCTGGGAAACTTTCAGGAGCTGAGGGAAGTAGAGATGTGATGGAAAGGATAAAAGAAAGAAGAGACAGCAGAGGAAGTTGGTACTAGTAGGCACGCCAAGAGAAGTATCCGGTGTACACAGTGCCAGACTTGAAATCTCAGTTTAGCACAGGGAGTGGCGGGGAAGCCTCCACTGTGGCACTGATCTTTAAATAGGATTTTATTTTATAATATGAGATAAGCCAGTGGTGTCAAACACACAGACTGGAAAGCACTTTAATCTGTTCCTGGCTGCTGTGCAATTGCAAACTCAAGATCCTCACCACTTCCGAGCTGTCTGAACTGGTGCCCAGCTTTCCCCTGTTCCGAATCCTCGCTGCCAGAGCCAGCATCGAGTTTCAGTGTTGGGGAAAAGGACACAGGTCTGGCACAGACAGTGCAGCAAGGGGAAGGGAATTTGAAAGCTGAGACTGGGACAGCAGTAAAGCTAGGAGGA
>VXBC01002309.1:2082813-2129413 GCA_013399945.1 Ploceus nigricollis
TTTCCCCGTCTCTTTCCCCGTCTCTTTCCCCGTCTCTTTCCCCGTCTCTGCTACAGTGCAGGAGTAGATCACATGGGAACGATGTTGTGGCTGATCTTGTGTAGTCAGTGTCCAGATCTCTTAGTCAGGAAGGCTCCCTGATAAGATCGGAAGGTACAGAAGTATAACTTGCCCCTTTGGATATGTCATAAAGCAGGCAGCCAGGCAGTAGTTATGGCATATTCTGCTTATGCTTATGGTATGAGTGTTTTAGGGGTGATGTGGTAAAGCATGACTACTTCAGCCTGTAATGTTTTCAAATTCAGCCTGTACTTGCTGCCTGGGGGTGGAACCTGTCCCAGCAAGTGAATACTTGACTTTGTGCAGGCCAACCGTGCAGCATAGTGGCAAAGGCAGGCCTGTGTAAGGATTTCCAAAATATGTGCTTGGGGTGCAGATAGTGGCAATTCAGATGAAAGCATTGCCTGTGCAGCAAAGGACAGCTTCCCACCAAGCCAGGAGCAACTGCCAGGCTTGCTGCCCTTTCCATATGGAGATGAGAAGGAGTGAATGGGCATGGAACACCCTCTGTGTCTTCCAACAGCCCAGCAAAACTTCTGCTGTTGATGTCAGCCACAGTTCTGTGGTGGTCATACAGAAGCAAACCAAGAAACTGTGTGAACCCCAGACTGAATATTTTTAATCTTCTTGTCTTGCTTTTTTCCCCTGCCTCATATCTATTCCTGTACTTTATTTTTTTTCTCCAGAGGCCTGTGGGAGCAAATCTGTATATGATGGACCTGAAGAGGAAGAGTATTCTACATTCATCATTGATGACCCTAAGGAGACATATAAAACACTAAAGCTGATTATTGAAGGTGTTGGAAATTTAGAGCAGGAGCATGCTCAATATAAGAGGGATAAATTTAAGAAGACAAAGTATGGAAGCCAGTAAGTACAATAGGTTGTACAAACAGGGGAACGTCCTGGAAGATGGTCCCTTGCCTATGCTCTGGCTTTCACCATATTTTGTCCAAGAAAGGTCCTGCAAATACATACAGAGTAGCACTGTGGCTTAGGATTTATATCACGATATTTTAAAGCACTGAAATGAATTTTTTAATGCTTGTTTTTAATGCAGTTTAATTCATAAAATTTAAATGTGGGTTTGTTACACTGTTAGTTTTAAATTTTGAACCCATGTAGGTGAGCTGAGCAGTAGTTATTAGCAGAAGAGACGTGTTTACCAGCTTATCTTGGAGTGTTGGTTTAAAAATGGAAAGAGTGGCTGACACAGCCACATGACTGTATTTTGTGTACACATAAAGCATTCTGCATATGGCTGACAAAAGAGAGGATCAATTCAGTCAGTTCTAGCTCAAGTAAAATGCAGTATTAACACTACAATTACAACTCTGAAAATCAAATACAGGGAAAAAGTTCTTGTGTGTTCCACTTTCTGTTCAGACATTTTCATGTCCTGACAGAAGGCTCTATGTGTAATACTGGTTTTTTCTTTTCTTTTAGAGAACATCCCATTGGTGACAAGAGCTTTCAGACATACATCAGGCAACAGTCAGAGATCTCAGCACATTCCATATGAAGTGCAAAGGAAATCACAGGACAGTGCTGAAGGGTTAATTGGTGATGCTAAATAGCAAAACAAAAGGGAAGCCACACATGTAGCAAAATGTATGGATAAGTGTCAAGCTTACAAACTTTGAGACTTGGTAAACGTATTCTCTTTTCAAGAAACTGTTATAATAGTTGCTATGCACTTTATTCATCTGGTTATTGACAGATGATAAAACCCTGCCTTCTAGGCAGTTGTCATGTGTATTTTTAAATTTGCTTTGGTTTCTTGGAATCTAGTGATCAGTTCAATGATCGAGGTGTGTGGACTTCATCTTGACAACTCCCATGCAATTCCTTGTGTTTTGGAAACCAAGCATGCTGCTAATATGCGGCATTTTCTAGAAAGGTTGTTTGTTACTGTTTTTTGTTCCTGATTAATGTATATTATGCCACATCCCCTGCGTGCTGTCTTAGGAAAAGCTTAGTAACACTTTACTTTTAATACCTGCATTTAGAAAAGAAGCAGAGAAAAATCCCTCTGGCGTAATCATCTACATTGTAGTGTGTATTCTGAGCAGGCCAAGGAGCAGGCCTTTTGTTTTTACAGCAGTGTAATTTTTGCTAACTGTGCACAGTTTTTAATAGAAATTCAAATCTGAATGGTACTCTTGATATTTTTGAGATACGAAGTCATTTCTCCAGGCACATTCAGCAGACTTTGGATTTGAAGATGCAATCTCAGCAGTATAATAAAACTGACTCTCATAAATATGAGTAAGAAAGAAATGAACTCATGTCAAAGCTATATGTCTCTTACACAGTCCAGTGAATGGTAATCTTTGAAAGTCTGCCAACTGAAAGGCAAGGTAAGCTGATTTTGGTGACCTTCTATCACCACAATGAGAAGGACAAATAGAATATGAATCTGGCAGCTGAGACATGCTGATTCCTAGGCACAAAAGCCGTCAAGATGGGTTTTCTCTGAAAGGATGTTTATGCACTGGAGTCCATGCTATCCTAGTACCACTTACTTTTCTGGAAAATAGATTTCTACTTTTCCAAAAATGTTTTTAAATACTTTTTAAAAGAGACTTTTAAATGATATTTAGTATATTAACATGCATAATGATAACTTGTTAATACTATGAGTATAGTAAAAATGGAATGAGCTGTGTATCTCACTAATACCAACAGAAGGAGAGAAATAAAGATCTTCTAAATAGTCAACACATATTTATGTATGCTGTTTAGCTGTACACCATAATTTTTCTCTGTGTAAGGGTCTGATATACAAACATCTAGCTTTGATGGCTTGGAAGCCTGCATGATGGACTTTAGGCCTCTGTGGGGTAGAAGCTAGTAGAGGTTTTAAGCTGAGTTGGATCAGAAAGCATTGATCAGTTTAATGTGAAGATGTCTGTCTTTGCTTCAGGTGTTAAAGAATAATTCTTAACAGTGTCCTCATTGCATCTGACATGATTTAAGATAGCTAAAGTACTTCGAATGCCTCTGTTTGTTAGTGATGTTCTTAGGAATTAAGTTTTGGTTTTGTTTGAATATATAGTAGACCACCTTCTAGTAGATGATAAATGATCTTTTATTCATCTTCACCCAGCAGACTGGGGAAAGGGAAGTAATGAAGCATTGCGAAGATGCATTTAGGACTCCAAGCTTTTAGCTGCCATGAACTGCAATTTTTAACATGTATTTGTAACTTAATATTGTTTATAAAATACTAATGACCTGTAATGTGTGTTCTACTTGCCAATTAAAAGAAATGGTTTATTTCTGAGAACTGTGTCCATGTTTGGAGTCTTTTTAAATTCACAGTGGCCACCAGCATGCCTCTTGGCACAGCATCTGCTGAGAGTGGGGGCCATGGATGAAGATCCTTGTGAGTGCAACCTGCCAAGTCCCATCTTTGTTCCTGATCCCTTTTCTTGTCAGCATTGTACCCATGGGACTCTGTTGTGAACGAGACTGGGCATCTGAGCCAGCCATGAACAACCTTAGCAAAGAAAGCTTGCTCAGATAGGTCAGCATCTTGAACTTGTTCCTTGTGTTACTGCACAGTAACTGAGCTGAGACCATGTTGAAAGGACAGGAGGAATGAGCTGAGCCCACAGCAGCCTGCATGCCTATGGATTGGCTCATAGACCTATGGAACTGCCACCTTTCTGATAATGACCTGTCCTGTGACAAAGCCTTGGACTTGCTGAGGTCTGTGCAAGTCATACTCCTGGAGCTTACCAGTCCTCTCAGGACAATCACGTGCAGGGAACTCTGGCTCTGAGATGTGTGACAAGCTGCGCACACTGGTTCTCTTGGAGAGTGTTCCAGGGAGGCTGGGCAATGGGCCCCCCAGGATGGAAAGCTGCTGACTGGCATTCAGGGTGTGTTCACTCAGCTCATGTTGAAGGTGACTCCTACTGCTGTGGTGAGTGTCTCTCACCAGAACCCAGGTGTGTACTTCTGAGACACTTCTGGGGCTGAGCTGCTGCAGGCATGCTCGAGCTGAGTGACAGTAGTGGTTTAACAGATAAGCCACATCCAGGAACAAAAATCAAACTGATGGTGGAAGACACATCACTAGTGTCCTGGTGAAGGTGAACTTAACTACAATTGTGTAAATGTGGGTTTTGCTGAGGAACTGTAAATCTTGTTTTGAAAACAAAATTTTACATAAAATGAGGTAGGAAACTGACACAAGGTTTGTAAGAAATGAAAAGAGTTAAATGCAAAATTACTGTAAAACCATTTCCAGCTCTCTTTTTCACTCAGTCTCATCTGGTGTATACAATAATTTTCTTCTCCTGCTAACATAGCTTAAGTCATTAGGAAATCTTTCAAATCTGCTTTTCTTGCGTCATAATGTTGTGTGTTTGGTGAGGGGGTTGTGTTGAAACTGGGCTTCCAGTACTTGCTTTGCTTCCATCTCCTGTCTGTCTGCAGTATATGTTTCTGATGCTATCTTCAGAAACACTCAGAAATCCTACCCACAAGAGAAATAGATTGATTGGGAAACTTAGGACAGCATCCCTTGTGTCTGGAATGAAGAAAATAGGAAAAAAAAAAAAAAAGCATAGGCATTAGTAAGCACATCAGGTCAGTTTTCTTCTCTGCTCTGTCCGAGGCTGAAAGACAACAAAATTATTTTTGGTAATTTTTTTATAATATTTTGATAAAAGCTGGGCTATTCTCTCCTGGGACTCCTACTGCCAAAGAAGTTCCCTGTGCCTGTCTTCTCCCTTGCTGAAGCAATGTGCTGGGGCAGGACTGATATGGTGACAGGACCCAGATACATAAGGCAGCTAGCTGTGTGACACAGCTGTTTGAGGCACCTGAACTTCTATGTGATTCCCATCCTCTTTCTGCAATACTCTGTGCTCTTTCACCTTCTCAAAGGTCTGTGTGAGAAGCTCACCTGGATAGCAGGTGTGAACCCTGCTAGCCCCCATTATTAGGTGCAGGAAATGGGTGCTGCAGGAGGATTATGGTGTAAGGACTGGCAGTGGGTGGTGCTTGGAGATAAAGAACGGCATCTTCCCACGAGCCACCTTCTGTGGATGCATTGCAGCTGGGCTAGCTGGGCTGACTGAAGACAGCATTTCCTTCTGGCTCTTGGGCTGCTGTTATTAAATGGTAAATAAATTATTCCAAAGCTCAAGTGGTACTGAGGAGCAGAGGAAGTTTTAAGACAGAAGCACTGTATTCCTATATGGATAAGATTCTGGATATGATCTGTGAAACAAAAGATTGCATAGATTCATCATGAATCAATTGTTCCAGATTCCTAAAGTAAAACAGGATCCTAAGAGATTAATCTTGAGGATAGAAACCAGCTGTCCTAAATTGTGAACAAATTACACATGCCTTTCCATTCCAATCCTTATTTTTCTTCTGCTACTCCATTTGAGCCGCTCTGATTTACCTGAAAATTTAACATCATTGGGTTTACTGCTTTGTGCAAAGCTGTTACTTTCAACCATAAAGTTGCCTGGTGTTAGTAGGTTTGCCTGCAAAAATAATGTGGAAGTCTTGATTAAACAAAAGGCTCACCAGCAGCCTGGGCTAGATGTAAGGAAGGTTGAAATGGTGAAAACAGAAATTGGCTTTTTACTAGTTTGAAAACGTTGCTATGCTGAATCTTAACCAAAAGCATGCTGATGACATCAGTCTGGTTAGTGTTGAGAGCAAATTCTCTCTACGAGTGTGGGGTCTGTGTGGTGTCTGATTTACTTTACTAAATTCAGTCATCATTTTTAATCTCTGTCACAGTTGCACTGTTCTGTCCTAAAGCTGTCAAAAGGAAGTACACTTTTTATTGTTTGCTTGAGGCCATAACAAAAGTACTACCTAGATATGGACTCTTACAGGCAAATGAGTAAGTTTTGGTAGAGATGACAGCAGTGCACAGGATTGCCATCGTGTACCAAAGGTATGAATTTGTAAATTTAATTGACCAAGAAAGATACTTTGGATAAATGTAGCCATTTATTTCTCTGGGGGTGGAAACTAAAACTGTAGTCATCACGTTTGTGTAGAGAAATCTGATGATAGCAGTACAAGAAGTGAATTTTATGAATTAAAGGTAAAGAAAGAAATACTTGATGAAAATACAAATGTTGCACCAAAAAAAGGGAGGGCTACCCTGAAACGCCTTGTGTTTTGCTTTCTTTGGCAAGTTTTTCTGCATTTCAGCTCAGCTAGAATTCCTACTTCTCATTCTTTATAGAAGCTATCTTTTTGGCAGCCATGAGAGCCTGACTAGAGAGGATCACAGCTGAGAAAAGCAACTTTAAAAATAGACAGACTCATCTGTGGTGTCTGGAGATGCAAATGCTTTGCCTCCCGCTGCGCCACAGTGTTGTGAGAACAGCTCCGTGGTATGTCTCCTCTTGTGATAAGGCCCCCTTAAAGAGATTCTGCTGCCTGCCCTGGCTGTGGTCCTGCATCTCATTAATAGCACTGATGAGACCGAATCAGTAAAATAATTGAGAATTGTTAGGAGGAGATTTTGGACAAACCTGGACCGTCTGCCTAACCAGGTTTACAGCAGTCTCATAAACACTTGTGTCAGCACAGCTGAGATGAGGACAAGCCACCCGGAGAGCTTTACCACCAGAGAGAATGTGTGATAGCTGCTCTGGCACCCTCCCCACCAGCCCTTTGCTGCCTCGAGTTGGCATGGTGAAGGGCTGTGAGAGGCTCAAAGGCAGGCTACTTTTCCCACTAGAGACCTGGGCCCCAATCTCCTTTGTTTGAATATTGTCATTCCTTGGTATAATCTCTGTCAAAGATGCAGGAAGAGGGAACAGGAAGCAAAAAGTCCTCAAAGGGAGTAGTTTGTCAATCCCTCTGAGAGGACTTAGCATTGAGTCTCACCAAAGAGTAGCTGATGCCCAAGCTATTTTGGTGTCAGAGAGGCTGATGCTTTTGCTTTATTTAGAAGTTGTGAGTGCAGGAGAGGGGATGAAGATACTGGCAGGCCTGGGCAGATAGTATCAGTCTCATTAAGAGGAGAAAGATATGAAAATCCTCATAGGGAGACAGGACCCATCTTCCTGGCCTGGAAAGGGCCAGGGCCTGCTCAGCTCTTATGGTGGGACCTGACACAGTCAATGTAAAGCAAGAGCCAGGAGGTCATGGGCAGCCTAAAGTAGAAAAATCAGAACTGGTTTTGCCCGCTGGGCTCCCAAATCTGAATGATGCTCTCTTAATTGAGCTGTCCAGTAATTAATTTTCTCTGCTTGTTTCTCCTGCCTAAGCAATTCCTGCTGTGAAGGAGAGCTGTTGTTTTCTGTTGTGTGCCTTCAGAGCTGAAAACCCTGCTAGCCACCATGCAGCAACATGTGCATGGACCACCTGCAGCTGCCTGGGGCCAGCAAGGAGGAGAGTGGGGCATTCCCTGGCTCCCTGCATATGGGTGCTGCAGAACAGGGCTGCTGGGAGTCTCCCCAGGCTCTGCATGCAAGGTTGCCACAACTTCTTTTGCCTTCCTTCCTTCCTTGACCCTGCCCCTCCAATTCTATCCCAATTTCTTCTCACCTGGTGTGTGGGCAGAATAGATGGAGACAGACCCTGCTTACCAGCACCTTCCTCTTGTCCTGGGTGCAGGCCCAGCCTGTTGCCCCTTCTGGTGTCTCAGATCTTGTGTTCACCATGGGCCTTGTCCTGGCTGTCATCACTAATCACCAGAAGACTCAGTGTGGAAGGGACCTCTAGGGGACCCCTCATCCCACCAGCCCCTCAGATCAGGTCTTTTGACTGCTCCTGATAGTACCTTTGTCTTTGAGACAGCACCACTGTCTTCACTCAGTCAAGGAGGTCACTTGGGCAGGGATACAGTGCTGCAGTGGAGGAAGAACAAAGCTGGTGAGCTCTCTGGGAAGTTTCATTCTTCCCTTACAAGAATCTCAGTGCTGCTTGGAGCTAGTGGGATGCAAAGAGAAGTATTTCCATGCCACAGGCAACTATGCCAGCATCCTTGCCTGTAAAATTTCACTCATCTGAGTATTTGTGTGTGGCAGGGGCTGAGTGTTCAAAACCAGACATTAGAGGCTTTGAAATGGCATAAACCAGAAGTGAGTTTTCTTTTGCAGGGGATGGGGAATGATGTTCTGCTGAATATGTTCATACACAACTCTGACAGCACTGTTAGAGTGTTACTTAAACAGGCAATCTCAAATCTCTTATGATATCCGTGAGAAGCAAGATTTGTGTTTAAATTAATTCAATAAGACATCATAAGACAAAGAAAATAGGACCTACCTCTCAGCTGCAGATGTCCACCATGTAGATGCTGACATTTCAATTAGTTACTCATCCTCCAATAGTCAGGGGAAAGAGAGAGGCCTCTCTAAACTCTGATTCACACCACTTTCTAGAGTGTCTACTTTAGCATGAAATTAATCAAACCTGAAAAATTTTTCAGTTCCATTCTGTAGACTGCAAAGAACCTGGCAGGATCTCTTACAGCACAGACATCTGAAGCTGGTGAGATGAAGCACAGCCAGGGTGACAGGAGGGAATCCCAGCCGCTGTGATGTACATTGTCGCTCTTTACTCACCCCCGTTGCGCAGCTGGTGATTTCTTGCAAGCCCTGGATGTCCTCACAGGGTTTTCCCTCCTGCCTTTGGTGCCACAGGGACCGCTGAGGCCACTAGATGGGGGTGCAGGATCTCCTGCAGGATCCGTCCCACAGCCCCAGGGTCCTGCTCAGGGTGTGCTGTTCAGCGGTGATCCCGAACGGGAGAAACTCGGGAGTGCTTTCCTGGGACACCAGCACTGCGCTGGGCGCTGCTGGCTCAGCTGGTGCCACACACGGGCTCAGGTGGGACGTGACCTATCATGGGTTCCTGCTGAACATGCTCTGAGGACTTAAACCGAGTTGTGTTTCCTTTGGCTCCTGTGGTGGGACAGGACCATACCCGGTCAGGTACAAAGCTGGGGCTGCTCCAACACCCTGGATGCCCCAGGAAGCTGCCAGGACCCAGTGTGGCCTCTCAAACAAACTTGGACCGGCAGAATCTGAGAAGGTTGGTTCAAGCCTTGTGTAGCGAGTCCACAGTGCTTTCAGTTGTGCACTGGGTGCCAGATAAAACAATATTCCTGCTTGACAGAGGGCAGCCAGATGAGAAAGGTAAATCCCTCCTGCTTCAAAGCAAGGAGAGTGGCAATTCTCATGTGGTACCACTTAGTTGTAGAGCACCAAAGCAGCAATGAATTTCCTGGTAATAGCTTTTGGTTTACTTTGTACTTCTTGTATTGCATGTTTGGGATATTGTTCTAATTTTTAACAATCTCTGGTCCCCTGATTTACTGTTCTGTCCTCTTTTCCAAAATGCAAAGGGAAACACACTTGAGTGTGTGAGCTGCACATCCTTATTGTTGAACTCACACTGGAAAATGACTGTGTATTTAAGTCTCCAGAGCCACAAGTGATTCCTGTGGTGTGGATCAGAGGGCTACAAGTGGCCCTGTGGCGATATCTGGGGTGGCTGGGAAGAAAACCCAAGGCCAGAGGGCCTCACAGCATTAATACAGTACATCCCCATCCACATTGCCATCACATCCACATTAGAGCTGGCCCAAAGGATTTAAGTTCTGGAAAAAAAAAAAATTATAAACAATGCGAAGGATATTGACATTCCTAAATTTGGAAGTGGATATATCATCCTATTGTTTTTGCAAGCACTAGCAGAACAAGAATACTACTATGTTTGATCAATCTTGCGAGTCCTGAATCTTGTGAGACTTCTTTAGAGCTCCTCAGCTATCTGACCAAGAACAACTCTCAAGTGCATCCTTAAGACACAGAAAGCATCTTTTGTGCCTTACTGTTTTGTTTGCAAGGATCAGGTGGGGTTATCAGCTGTGGGGAGTCCTTAGTAGGAAGCTGCTGGCAAAGCACCTCTGCTTCCATCCTGGTGTCCAGGCACCAGAGAAGCTGGGCTGCTGCCCTGGCTGGACAAGGCAGGAGAGAGAAGGACCAGAGCTAAACAGGCACCTCTGTCTTGGGGGCTGCTCAGACCTGGTCTAGAGAGGGATCAGGATCTCAGCTGGACAGGGGAGAAATTTTCTCTACAGCTTTCTTTTATGTCCCTTCCTGAGCATTGCATATTGAAACCTCTGTCCCGGCACGCCTTAATCAAACCCGGACCTCCACAGCCCCTCCTGCTGTCACTGAGCTCCCATGGCATGGGGGATGGCTGCTGGCAGCTCTCCTGATAGGAGCAGATCCTGCTCCCCACGGGCTACCAGCTGTCCCTGGCAGGACTGTGTGAGCCCAGGGAGTTTGCCAGAGACATGCCCAGCTGGCACTGGGGAGGCTGTAACATGTGGCCATGGAGCACCTCTCCAGGGCACATCCTGGAAGAGGAAGCATAAATCACGCTGGCTGTGTGGCTTTCTCCCAGTGCTCTGCACAGATCAGCTGATCTCTTTTTGTTTGCTCTGTGGTTTTTCCCTGGGAGCACGTGACACATGACCTGCAGATTTCCCTTCTTAAGAAATGTTTGCCTGAGATTTGAGCCAACGCCTGGACCGGGGAGTAGAGCACTTCTCAGCCAGCTCCTCCTCTGCAACACCCCTAAATGTCAGCGTTCTGTGCCTTTCCCCTGGGCAGACATGGGCAGGGCTGGCAGGACCTGCGTGCTGGGGGCACAGGCTGCTTTCAGCTACGTGTGCCAGAGACTGGATGTTTTGTGCACTGGTTAGCTGAGATGTCTGTCTCCAGATCCTGGAGTATCTCATTCTTGGCTGTGAGGGTTGACATGGACCAGCTGAGAAGCAGATGCTAATTTAAACAGAAAAACAGAGCTTCAGTCTGATTTTCCATGTGCCCAAGACACCTTATACAGAGGAATTACACCCATTATGTGGTGCTCTGGTTGGTGCAGGGTGAGGCTGTGATCTCTAATGCTTATTTCTAAAGGGCTATGCTGAAGCCATGCTCCTTTTCCTTCAATGTGTGGCTTTGTATTTAGGTATCTGTTGTCACCCCATTTGCTACTTAAATTCCTGCTGCTGGTCTGTCTCGCACTCATTTTCTGTCATCTAAATTTTACCTTCTTTCACCGTGGTCACTGCTGTTGTAGTACAAAGTACAATTTTGGTGGGAAGGGCTGGGGGCAAAGCACAAAATTAGGTTCTTCTTGCACCAGTGAGGTGGGTTTGGTTCATGCTGTTCTCAAAGTGACACTGGGGCAAATACAAAAGACTATGAGAGAAGAAACCAGTGTTAGATACAATATTCCTTTCCCCTGCTGCCTGTTTTGTTTCTCTTATAACAGACACAGGTGAGATGACGCTGGAAGATTTACACTCAGCAAAAAGTGAAGAGGCCACTTCCCACTGATAAGAGATGTGTATTCCATGTGCTTGTTCAGGGGCTGGGGAGGGCACTACTGGGTAAAACCTAGCAGAAATCTTTTCCAGATCTGAGAAGCCCTCTATGATTTGCAACAGAAAATGAATAAAAGGGTGAATGAAGAGCAAATTCAGCTATGAGAAACCTGCTGGAGGTTAAATCTCTGCCTTTACTGCTCTCCAGGGCATGCTGGCTTCAAAGGTGAGTGAGAGAGGTGTTGCATGCTCTAGGTAAATTTTGCTTTAAACATTCAGCATCATGGTCTAGGTAAACCACCTCTTCCTGGTGCAGTGAGAGCCACACAGCCAAAAACTCATTATCCAGATATACTTTAATCTGCTTTATCATAGCTGGGCTGTCTGGCAGTCTAGCACTCACTAACAGAGGACTTCCCTTGTCTCACTCAGTAAAGATCTGAAAATTGCTCTGGGAGATGTTTCTGGAACAGCGAGTGTATGAAACACTTATATCAGCCCAAGTCTCAAACACTTTCTCTTGTTAAATGGCTTTTAAAAGCTTTAACCTCAGGGTTTTGAATTATCAGCAAGCAAAACAAGACTTGGATTCAGTTGTAAGGCCTTGGTGGATTATGCTTCACCCTGAGTAATAGCTCCAGCATCCCACTGTCTGCTCTCCCCTAAGCCATTCTCTGGACTGAAGGCTTTTGGGGGCACAAAGGGATTGTAGTGTATCCTCTTCACTGCATACAACAGATTCCACATCACAGAATCCCTGGGGGCTGCTGGTGGTGTTTCCCTGGTTGAACCCTAAGCTGATCCCAAGCATTCACTTCTGAGCATAATGTGTTTCTGCTGTGGTAGAGGAGAAGCAGAAATGATCTGCCTGTACAGCTCCTGACCCCAAGAAACAGCTTCTGGAGCAAGTCCAGGGGACATGACTTCAAGGCCCCCTGATAAACTCTGGAGTCAGGTGAGGTAAGCCATGGGAGCTGCTCATCGTTCAGTTCCCTTGAAACAGAGGAGCTGAGCATCCTGCTCAGAGTTCCATGATGAGAAGAAGGCCTGTGCAGTCTTAGATCCTTTCAAATCCTACCAAAACCAAGAGCTGGCATCATAATCTTAAAAAAAAAAAAAACCAAAAAAACCACACAGAAAGCACCTCAAAGCCCTGCTAAGCACAGGTGTCCCAGATTACCAAGCAAGATGTATTCTATTTGCCATCTGTATGGCAGTTGTCTTCTGTTAAGTGAGCAGTTTTTCCTTATCTCTCCCACAATCAATCCTCCCTCCAAGGAGACATCTGCTGATAGTGGGCCATTGGATGTCACAGCACGACTGATAAGAACTACAGCATCCCATTGTGAGATGCTCTGCCCAGAGGGAGGAGCCAAGCATTCCTACCTGCATATAATCTCGAGATTCTAGAACACCAGCACAGTTTTTTCTCCACTGGATTCCCAGAGGGACAGCTGCCTCTTCCACTGGATCTTCAGAGGAAGACTACACCTTTCTACAGGATCACTGCCCCAACAGAACCACACCTGACACTCCAGGAGGACTGCAGCCACAATTCCAATTGGACTGCTACCAACACCCTGACCAATGGAATGTCAGGTTGTAGTCTGATTCTGTCAGTGTTGTTTTGGTTTACTGCATTGTTTATTTTTTTATTTTCTTCCCTAATAAAGAAACTGTTATTCCTGTTCCCATATTTTTGCCTGAGAGCCCCCCTTAATTCCAAATTTATAACAATTTGGAGGGAGGGGGGGTTTAGATTTTTCCATTTCAGGGAAGGCTCCTGCCTTCCTTAGCAGACCCCTGTCTTTCCAAACCAAGACAACAGGACAGCAGTTCCCAAACTTCTCTGTTGCCTACTCCATCTTTTGCTGGGAGCCACTGGCCCTACAAACCCTCTGGACAATGTGAGCTTGCATCTGTATATCTCTGAGGTAAAAGGTGCAAAAATAGCCAGACTCCACTGCCACCACTGTTAACCTAAATTCAGTAGAGACAGAGGCAGGAGAATTGCATGCTGGGGGTGCTGAGGTGTCCCTGTCACACTCAGTAATGCTCGCTTGCTGCCACCGCTGGCTGGGCTTGGGACCCAGCAGCAGCACCATTGGAGCTGTGGCAGTATCTCACCCAGAGAACTACTTTCCACTGAGATATTCAGAGGATTAGCAGAAACTAAAGTGTGAGCTGTCTGTCTGTCAGCTGGCCCTTCGGTGAGGGGGGTCTGAAGACACCATGTCTGTTGACTATTAGAATTATGAAAGAAATGGGAAATCTGCCTTCCCCCAAGACCTCCCAGCAAACCTCCATGCAGTCAGGCTGCCAGAGGGCTGAAGAGTCTGAGCAGTGCTGATCCCTGAGGTCGGCTACTAAGTCCTCAGTGGTGCAGGGCTGTCTGTACCACAGCTGCTCCAGCTCAGACTGAGGCATCCAAAATATATTCCAAGGTCACTCTAGTTTTCCTTCCTGTAGGATTTGCCTCCACGTCAGCAGCCCTCTGGTGTTTGTTGGAACTACAGATAATTTTCCATCTTATAAAGCACAAGGTTTGCTGCAACATAGTGGGCAGGCTGGGTAAAATCTCCCACTCACTCCATGTTTCTCTAACATTTTCCCTTCTTTGCCCTGCCTCCATCAATGGGACTGACATGTTTTCTTCCAAGTTACCAGCATACGCCTGCCAGCAACTTTCCATTGTCATGGGAAGTCCTGCTGTATTCCTCAAAAGCACAATACTTTCTCTTGCTGCAACCAAATCAATCACTGCAAAAAAAAAAAAAAAAGTTTGTGTATCAGATGCACCATCAGCAAATATTGGGCAATTCTTGTATTTGCCCCTGGCAGTGTTGCACAGGGAAGTAAGTATCATTGGATGTCAGCACAGTCTGTGTCCCTAGAAGCTCTGGAAAGCATAATTCCCTTTTCCTGACGTAAATGCCATTTGGAGCTGAAGAATTTAATCTGATGTTCATGCAGCCTCCTTGAAAGGCTAAGGGTAGTGTTTCCTTGATTGCCATTGAGTGGGTCCCATCAACCATGCAGCTGCAGACGGAAATAGCTTTTCATAAGATAATCTTTCTTTTTCTATTCTTTTCCCTGAGATCATTTTTGCTGTAGGAAATATGTTGTTCAGAGCAATGGGCTTGCAGGGGGCCAGCAAGGCATCCCTGCAAGCTGGATTTTTTCACTCTGTTCTGAATTTCCTTGGCAAAGGTACACAAAAACAATGCAGAGAACTGCCTTGGAGGAAAGTGGATGTCCTGTAGGTCGTGATCTGATGTTTTCCAGACAATGTCTGGCAGCAAAGTGCACTCTTCTCCAGTTCTTCAATGTCTTCAAGAGGTGGGTAATATAATCAAATATAGGTGTCCAAGAATAGATTTAACTTGTCTGTTTCTATCTATCTTTTCATGTACTTAACACAAAAAACACCACTAGGAGCTCAAACAGCTCCCCACTCAAACCTGTAAATATTTTTTGGAACTCCTACTTTGCAGTTTGCAGTCTGAGCCTGTCCCACTCTCTCTGCTCAGCCCTGGGGAGCTGTGTGGTGGGGCTGGCTGAGGACAGCCCTGGTCAGCTGAGAGCCTACAGAGTCTGCACTCACCAGCACTCACCAGGGGCCCCAAGACATCTTGGTAAAGACATGGTATGAGCATGGTCAATAAAATGCTGATTTTTCATGCAAAGAGTTGGAAAGATCACAGAGGGGGGAAATGGCCAAGAGAGGTTGGCATGGCCTGACTCATCACGAAATTAGCACAGTGGTAAACCTAATCTCTTGAGATGGTCAATGTAAAATGACAGGCAACATGTGTCTGCAGAAATACTGCTTGTAAAATTGAGGCAGGTTAGCTTTGGGTTTAGCTTTGAATAGCTCAAAGCTAAATGAATGCTACCTCATGGCCAGAGAGAAAACTACTTCACCCTGGTATTTATTTTTAAATTTTTGATTTATCCTGTAAGTGACAGACTTGCCACTGGAGTTTCTTACTGCTGGACAAATGTTCCAAGTACATCCAAGTCTCCAGCAGCATACGTGGGAACTTTTTTTTTTGGTGGAGATGGAGTGCAGACTTAAAAGTTGCAAGGTTCACAGAGTACTTCTGTTGAATATAAAGTTTCTGTTTGTCCTTCTCCTGTTACCTAGCAGTGTTGTACCCATCTCAGACAGGGAGATCTTTGGCACAGGGGCAGCTTCTGAGCTCTGTTGCCCAGCCCTGCAGAGGAGGCTGCAGTGGTGCAGCCACCACAGCCAGCTGGGGTTGCAGCTGGCCCCTACAGACACCATGCCCTATCTTGAGAAAGATAAAGTTAGGAACAAGCCAAAAAAAAACTGCTCAAGGCCTCTAAAAAAGTTCCAATGGAAGCCTGATTCTTTTGGGCGTTTTGTTCTTTCCTCCATTGGATGCCAACTGTCTTCTTTTCAATACTAGCTGGAAAAAGATCAAGCACCAAAGCATACTAGAAGTGACTCATGATTTGGAAAATTGGTCTGGTGTGGGAGCCCCTCATTCCCTTTCACCACCTTGTTTCTAGCCCTGACACAGAGTATTTCTATGCTGCTAAATAAAAGAGAACTGGGGATCCATCATGAGGCCACTGGCTGTTACCTGCCCCTTGCTAGGCAGATTTAAGCCACACTGATTGCTTTCATGCTATATCACATCCACCCTGGGTCTCTTCTGAACCACAGGTGGTACCTCTTGCACCCAAAGGCATGTTTGTGTTTTGCTGTCTCCTTTTGATGCAAAGGGTCAGAAATACGGTGAGGCCTCATAGTGCAGCCCCCAGCAGTTTTATAGCCAGACACCAAAGGTGGGAGGGAGTGAGTCCCCACAGTCAGTGTTTTTATGAGCTAATTCCAGTTCCTGCAAGAAGATTCAAAGCCTCCATCAGATGGAGAGCAAAGCCTGCAGAGCTAAGCATTCACTGAAGCCGGGCCCACAGCTCCTCTGGGACCAGCACCACCTCTCCTTCATCAAATCAGCCACTGGCCCCAGAAAGCTTCTCTGTGGGGTAGCAGACAGAGTAACAGCTGTCCAATTTGTGCATCAGAAATTAGCTCTGTTTGCCAAAAGCTCCTTCAGTGGTTCTGAAAAAAGTTACAGGTATATTGTAAAATGATCCCCATATACACCACATTGGACTTGATAAGATGCAAGATTTTAGGGTCCCAGTGACAGAGACACATCTGGTGCTTGTAAGAGAAAAACAGTCACCCTCTGGGGAAATTTGTGTTGTGACCACTGTAACTGGTCCGGCTGCTTTCCTCTGGAGATGTGGTACACCCACCTTGTTAGCTGAACTGACCTGGAGTGCAATCCTACCCAGGGACAGAGCCAAGCTTCTGTAACAAAGTGTCTGCAGCTCTTTATTTTGCAAGAGGTTTTGTTTACCAGCATACAGGAGCTGGATGAAGGAGCCACAACTGTTACATGTATCTCTTCGGGCCAGGTGGAATGAGCTCTCGGAGCTATGTAACACACCCTAAATAGCTCAGCTATCTTAGATGGCTTAAAAAACAGCAGGATGACTTCTGTGAGAGTGTTAGAAACATAAATGTTTTAATAAAGAGCAAAATAACAAATCTCTTAGCAGAGGAAAAAGGCGAGCCAGGGTAGGAAGTTCCTTGCCCTGCTAGAAACACCTCACAAAAGCGATTTACTTCCTTTGTTCCCTCCTTTTTTCTAGGGGATTGCTTAGGCGGGACCTTTGGCTTTTGTCCAATTGGCTATCCCCAAATTTGATGTGATGTCCCCTTGGTCCTATGAGGTGTCTTTTAAGCCCATTAAGGAGAGACCTTCTGAGCTTCTTTCCGTTTTAAGGAGACAAAGGGCTTCTTATTTACTCCTGAGCAGAACTTATACTGCTGCACACAACTTTGTGTCAGCAGTGCCGCCATCCCTGGAGCTGAGCTGGAGAACTGTCCTCCTCAGATGGACTCTGATTTTAATATTGGTGAGTCTTCAGACTTATGTGAAAAACACACAATGCTTCACACCTTTCACTGGCACTAAGAGCACTCTGTCTTGCTGAGCTTCCCTCCCAGCAGAGGCACAGGGCAGGAGATTGTATGGGTGGGAACAGGTCTGCAGACAAGGCTCCAACCTGGTTAAAATTCATTGACTTTGTCAATTGGTAAGCGAATATTTTCGTTTGACCAGAGCTTCATGGTGCATCCTGAAAGCAACAGTCAGCCCTGGAGATGTTTTCCCCAAGCTGGGGGCTGCTGGAGGAGTATCACTGGAAGGGAGGATGTGTGAGGGCTAAGGAAGGATCACCTACCTCTCAGCTGCACGTGAATGAATGCTTAGTCAGCTGAGGAAGGCTCCTCCCTTCTGATTTGGGACCTTGAAGAAGCATTCAGTGAGTTACAGGAAGATTTGCACAATGTCCCAGCACGGCCTGCTTCCTGGCTGTGGGGACACAGAGTTTCCAAGAATCCCCTGAGCTCATGTGAGAGGCACCGAGCTGCTGCCTGGCAGGAGAGGTGCTGGCTCTGCACATTCACTCAGCCACTGGGATAGGGGAGCTCAGCCAAAGTACTTTTTTGGCACGTTTTTCTTTCAGAAAACATTGAGAAATAGAAATTTAAACTAGCAAGTTTGTCACTAGAAAACCCCATGGAAGAGCTCAGTATTTCTCCTGTGGGAGCTCTTGACTGACATGTGGTGTAGAAAGTTTCAGTCTTTGGATGGGTTTAATGTTAGCTTGACTTCTTTTCTGCAGTGCTGATGCAGAGAGACACAGTAATTGTACTGCTTTTGCATAAGTGCAAAATTCTGGCAGCCTCAGCTTAAAAAAATAAAATATTAAAGTTCAGATTGCAAAATATGATCCAGTTGTTCTTGGTATTAGAAAAAATACTCAAAATATTACAGTTAAGAACAGGCCTTTCCATTTTCTCCAATTTATCTGCTTTTATGTGCTTATAGCTGCTGAAACAATAGGGAGAACAAGGAATGCTAAAGCTGATTAAGCACAGAAGTGAGTATAGGGCTGTCTGACTGTTTCTCCAGTATCACTGCACTTTGTCATAAATCTGGGTCTCAGGGGACCCCTGACTGAAGAATGCCCACAGAGAGCATTTAGCATGACTCTGTGTGAAAGCCAGTTGTTTGGATATGCAAACAGCACTCTCTATCCCACTGTCTGCCACTGGCATACCTATTCCAGCTGACAGTCAAAACAGGCAAGATGTAGTAATCCATGCAAAAAAAAAAAAAAAAAAAAAAACAAAAAAAAAAAAAAAAACCAAAAAAAAAAAAAAAAAAAAAAAAAAAAAAAAAAAAAAAAAAAAAAAAACCAAAAAAAAAAAACCAAAACAAAAAAAAAAAAAAAAAAAAAAAAAAAAAAAAAAAAAACAAACCACCAAAAAAACCCCCCACAGGATATAAGGATCCACAGATCCACACAGGATAAGCAGGATAAGCAGCCAGAAATACAAACCGTGTGTTGTCTGACTTCTAAACAATTGTCTTGTCAGAGTGGGTTCCCTGCATTTATTTACTTCCATGAACAATAGCCTGTCTTTTCTTAGTGTCTTTCAGGAATCCTTTATAAGCACTCATCTTCTGAGGACCATCACCCTCCAGAAAGGACCCACAGTGTAGTGTGACCTAGGCTGCAGTGCTGCAGAATAAGAGTTTTCCACCTGTGTGAGCTAGAAATCCAATTTTTCAAGAATGTCCCAGTTTCAATACATACCAACAACCTCAAAAAAAAAAAAAAAGTTTTAAATATTTCTCCTGATTTCCTTTGGAAATCAGAAAAGGCTGGAGTCCTAGGTTAGGGGCATGACTAGTGGAGCCAGGCTGCATGAATGAGCTTCCAGAGATTACAGATTGCTGTGATGAGTTTGTGTGTGATGCTGCCCTGGGACAGCCCTCAAGGGATCCCACTTGCTCAAGCCCATGGTGCTGTGGGTGTGTTTTCTCACAGTCACAAAATGTGATGCTATATTGTGCTAGACCACCAGGATTTTGCTGTTTTGGGTAAGAATCAGTAGGTGACAGTCCTACTTTTCTTCTTTGAGCTTTTATATCAGTGAAACTTCCTTTCCAAGCAGCTGATGGTAGGACAACTCTCTAGGGAGCTGCCCCATGCAATCTTGCATGAGGAAAACTCTTCTGAGGACCTCCAGCTTGTTCTGCAGGAGCAGCACATCAGCTGTGGTTGAGGCATGTACCTGCTAGCATCAGATGTGACATGCTGCAGTGTGACTTTCTTACCCTGGCCACTGCATTTCACATGTCTGATGGTGTTGGAGATGTTTCCCCAGCTCCTGGCTCATGTCTCCTGTTCATTGCAGATATTAAAAATCAGAGCAAATTTCACAGCCTAACTCTCTGAAACGCTGCCCTCCCATCACCGAACTCTTGACACTGACTCCAAGCAGGGATAATACCTCCACGGAAAATGCAGGTTCAAACCAGCTCCAAGAGCCTAATCCATTCCACACAGAGGAGCTTCCCTCTGGATTAGAAAGTTAGTGGTGACAGGAGCAAAGACTCCACATTACCCACATGCCATTGACTCACTAAGCTGGTTTCCTTCAGGGTTGCTGCAGCCCTGCCAGAGGGTCAGTGCTGAGCTTTTGTCTGTGCAAGGTCCTCAGGGATGGTCAGGTGGGAGCCCTCAGCATACCTGCATATTTTCATATGCACATCAACTATGAAAGGAACAACTATGGAAATAAGAAGGTCATGTTTGACTGCAGTGTGTAAATGCAT
Source organism: Ploceus nigricollis (assembly GCA_013399945.1). NCBI lineage: Eukaryota > Metazoa > Chordata > Aves > Passeriformes > Ploceidae > Ploceus > Ploceus nigricollis. The sequence continues at coordinate 2,102,947 of VXBC01002309.1, forward strand.
TTGTATCTTCAGCAGTTGCCTTGAGAGAATCCATTAATCTTCAGCAGATTTTACCAGGAGGAATTTCTCTCCTGTGAAAAATTTTGGTCTTCAGGTCATGTTACCAGATGCAATACTAAGCCAAATTCCCTCCATACCTGTGGGTTGGCAGCTGCTATGGACTGTGTTCCCCTACATTCTCATGGGTTTTGGGTCATTTGGCAGACTTCAAGTTTGAACCCTTTTTAAAAAAATATGCAACATCAGTAATTTCCTCTGTGCTACAATAAAAAAGTGTCACTTAGGAAGTGTCCTTTCAAATCCATATTTTTGATGTTATCATCAGTTTTGTTTCCCTTTTTAGTTTCATTTATACGTGCTACAGCATCTTTTTTTTTATCATGTCCAACAGAAACAGGCAGCACTCCAGGTAAGGATGAGTTGCTATTAGAAAGCAGCCATGTTAACTGTGCAGCATTCCCTTAGTGCCAAACATTCATAACCATCCTGCCTTAAAACACTTAGTTAATTATCAACTAAAACTTAAGGGATCAGCCTGAGAGAGTCACCTGTAGAAAGTGCTTTGTGACCATGTGTGTCATGAGTGTGGCACCATCACTTGATCCCCTTCAATGACCAGGTGAATTGGTGCCACATGGATGTAAAAACCAGAAGTTTTAGTCAATATAAGTGTTCTCCTTCTGCTGACATGAAAGCTGGACCTGATGCAAGTTCTGATCTAGGCTGGAGAAAGCCCAAAGGTAAGAGAAGCATCTCTATCCCACTGGTCCCATGCTGCACACCACATCTCTCTCCTTTTATCACCCCAGGCTTGGTTTGTGTTTAGACTTAGTTCAGCAAAAGAATGATCTTTTGTCAGGAAAGGCTTTTCTCTCTGTCATGCTCATCAAGAACCATCTCATCTGATTTGCCTGCTTCTTGAGCAAAGGCTGTGTGCAGGGTACCACTGGAAGACACTGCTTATAACTGTAGGGAAACAAAGTTCATAGAGTGCTTTAAGCTGCATGTGTCAGCTGATTATTTTTGCAGAACACAATGTTATTTCCTCCTAAGGACTGAATCTGTTTTTCTTAGTCTTTTCTTGTGTTATTTGTGCTTTGTTGCACTGTATCCTTGCTGGTCTTCAGCCTGTTCTCTTAGGCTCATTGGGCCCCTCTTGACAAAGAAAGCAGGTTTGTAACAATGAGTATTAATTTGCAACACCCTGATAAATGTGGTTTTCTAATATCTGCACTGGTCTTGGGAGGAGAGGAAAAACTAATACCTATGGGGTGAAATCATGATTCGGTGGAAGGCAGTGGTAGCATTCCCACCAGCTTTGCTATGGCCAGAATTTCACAACAAAAGCACTTGGGAATCCAAATACCTTCACTACCTCCTCTAACTGCCCGCCTCGACGCTGAACCAGGAGCCCACAGAAACACCTCTCAGCTGCTGCCTCCCTACTGCTCTGTCACAAAAGAGATTATTTAGGAGCAGGGGACTGCCCAGGACCAGGTCAGCCGTCACCACAGCTGCAGGGTAGGGCCGACGCCCATGGCCTCACTTCACACATTCGTGCTCCTTGTCTGGCAGGTGCTCTGTGTGGACCCACCTGCAAAATCACCTTTAGCTGTGTGGGACACTTTGGCACTTATTTCAGGAGATGTTTTCTCCAGCAGATGTTTTCTTGAAGCAGCCTCAGAGCACTAAGACATGGTGATGTAAGTGAGGGTTTATGTGGCTCTCTTCTCTGGAAAGCGTGGGATTAAATACCGTAAGCCTTTGGCCAAAGCAAGTTACGCTGTCCTCTGGGACTGATCCTGCCCTTGTTGAAGTCAAAGGGAACTTTGTCTGATTTTGCTGACTGTTGGGAATTATTGTCTAAAGTCAGGATTTCAGCTTTCATCCTCATGCTGTGAAGATGGCAATGACCCTGTCACAATTCATAATTTTCTCTGAGTGAGGTTATCCCACAGGGCACCCTGGGCTGTGGGCACCCTGTGGCCCATGCTGGGCAGGACCCAAAAGTAGAGCTGTTCCTGAGACTGAGCCTCCCATATAGTACTTCTGCTTGTGGATATTTAATTTATTTGCTCATGTTTTGTCATTGCTGCAAAAAATGTCCTGGCCTTTGAAATGTCAAGGTGTGTAGTGCACAAATGATAAATCAATAATCTCAGTTGAGGGTTGTCATGAGGGAGGCTTGTCTGCAATTGCCTCCTGGCAGTCTTTTAAATTAAGTTCTTTTAACATCTCTGTCATTGTTCTTTACAGAGTCCAGAAAAATGCATGTCAGCAGAGGAAGGTCCCATCTTCAACAACTTCACAATTCATGTTACCTCTATGTGCTGGGAAAGCTTGTCATGAAAAGGCAAGGGCTAGCAGCAGATACCTGCTTTCCTTGCATTTGACATTGCTTGGAAACATTTTGTGGCTTCAAACCTAAGGCCTAGGAGGCTGTCAAGAGAAAGAAAGCTCTCCGAGTGGGTTATTTATGAGACTCACACTCTGGGGGAAGGGCACAGAGGAACATGAGTTAAAATGACAAAGGCATCAGGCTGTGTTTTCCCTGACTGATCCCCCAGCTCTTCTGTCACTGGTCCACAAAGTCTCATGGAGCCCCTACACCCTGGAAGGTCCAGTGGTGGTCCTTTCAGTGTGGCATGGGCAGCAGGAGACAGGTGTGTGTGTTGTGTGCATGTGTCCTTCCACCCCAGCAGGACCTTCAGTTAGCTCTGGCTTTGTCTCTGTGTGGCCAGCCCTTCCTCCCGTGCTGCTGTGGCACCAGCCTCACCTACCACATGGCTTCCTGGGCTCCTGGCAGCTGCTTTCAGTATCCATCCCAGCAGCAGGCACACCCTAGAGGCATGCCACCAACCCCACACCTCCTGCCCATTTCCAGCTAGCAGCAGTGGCAGCGCTCACGGGGAGCATTGCTGCTCACCCACATAGCCAAGTCTGCTTTAGGGATGTCAGTAATCTGACTTTGTTATTTGTAAATACAGCTGCTCACTGCTCAGGACCTCAGAGGTTGCTGCCCCAAATCTCAGGAAGAGCCAGACTTCAGGGGGGCTGGGTAACATACCAATGAGATGGGTTCCAACCCTGAATTGACATAAATAAAACCAGGCAGCTGCTGGATACCTCTTTCCTCGTGGATCAGTGCTCATGGCAGTTTAGTACGGCACAGGTGAAGAAGGAGCAGGCATCCAGACCTAACAAAAGAGGGTGTTTCCTGACAGAAACAGAGCTCAGGCTCAGCAGATACATTCTGATTTTCAGTTTCTGTGGTTACTGACAAAGTTTCTTTGCATGATCACATCAGGGCAAGCATGCAAATCTTTCCAGGAAGGGTTTTGTGTGAAAAATTTTTGGCTCCTGAAAGAGAGAAGGCTGCTTGGGTTCAAGATCCCCTGGGATAGAAAGGTTTTTATGTATGGGACTTCAAATCAAAATTGCTGCTTTCCACTCAACTTTGCAGTTCAGTCTGGCAGGGATCTACCAGATCTTGGGCTTTTCTAGCTGTGTAAGGAAAACCCCAAGCACAAAGCGTATTTGAGTACAAGATAGTTTCCAAAAGTCTCCTACAGGAGGATGAGCCAAACTGAAAAACTGCAATGTAGTCTTCTGTTGACCCTCACACAAGATCAGCACTGCTTGGGCCACAGCTTTTAATTTGTCCTTACTTATTATTCCTAAAAAATAAAACTAAGCATTCTAAGAGAGTTTTAAAATAGCTCAAGTGTGACTCAAGTCCTGCAAAAGTATGTAATTTTAAGCTTAGAGAAAGTGTTTTATCCTTAATTTGCCCTGCAATGTTCAAATCCACAAAATGAGGTGCTATTCACACCACTCTTGATGGTGACTCACCATCCTTTAACCTCCCTGTGCTGGGCCCAGAAGCAGATCCAGGTTTCCATGGGTGGAGGCAGGGACCAGCATTTGGTGTCTTCATTGTCTGTGTGGTGGCCAAGGAGAAGCATGAAGGGAGCAATTTGCACTTGCATCTGCATTTGAGGGATGCTGAGGGCAGAGGAGCAGGCAGCTTACTCAGAGGGGCAGCAGTGGCAGCGGGGCATGGATAAGGCATATTCTCCAGCCTTGTGCTGCCCACTGACATTTTCCAGCAATGTTGGGCAGCCCTGCCCTGGTAAGGCTCTCCGTGGAGTGCATGGCTGTTGAGATGTGACTGTTTTGTCTCAGTAGCTTTACTTTTCATCTCTTCTTTTCTCAGTCCCCTAGAAGGAATTGTGCTAATGTCTTTATTCACTTCTCTTTCCTCTTTTGAGTGTAATTCTTTCTTTCCTCTTCCTCCTGAGCACAAATAAACCCTCTCTTTGCTGCAGCAGGGTTCAGTGTTGGCTCTTTGCTGCAGTTTATCACAGTGTCACACAGACCCTGAGAACCAGGTGCCACCACATATTCTACAGATGTGGGGCCAGGTGTGTGGCTTGAGCACACCATGGCGAGACTTCATGACCCACTTCTGCTATAACCTCTCTCTCTCTCTGTATAGAATCTATATGGTGACGAAAGGAGGCATCTTAATGCCTCCTCTAGTCCCCAGCCATTTGAACACTCTTCTTTCACGCATCTCCTGCCACATGTCAGCTGTGGAGTTACAAGCATTGATGCTGGCACTAAAGAAAGGGGGTCATCCCACATGGTCAGAGGTAAAGGAGCAAAGGGAGAGCTGTTTTTTGGTTCCATGTGGACCTAGTCCTGGCAGGGCAGCCCAGGTCAGGACAGAGCTACAGCTCTTGAAGTGCCCCAGATAGTCACAGGAGCTCCTTCCCCAGCACCACACTCACATGGATATCATGGGTGATATGGTGGACACAGACATTAGGAGTAAATCTGGATGGACTTAGGACTGCATGGACAACCTCTCTCCACAGCACCCCACCAAATCCCTCAGCTGCCTTAGACCAAGCCATTGCAGTTAGGGTGTAGTTATTTTAAACTGGGACATCTTCAGTCCGCTGGTGGAAGGTTGGATGAAGTGCTTATTTCAGAAACAGAAACACATTTAATGAACTATGGCTCTTTTCCCTCCCAAGTGAGTATCTCAGTTCAGAATAGCTGTGAGAAGGGGAGCTGTAAACATCTCCCAGGCAGCTTGACACAAGTCAGGCACAGGAACATAGAGAGAATCTCTGTGATGCTCTGGTTAGCAAACGTGGCTAATCATTCTCATATTTTTCCTCCAGGCATGGACAGCTCAGAGATTGCCATAAAAACTCTGTTTTACAGTCTCCCTGAAGGGTGATTAGCAGCAATAAAAATATTTTCAAAATTGCTGGCTGGTTAATAGTGCGCACAACACAGGAGAGCTCTGAGTCCCAGCATCAGCTAATGATGAGGCATGAAATGCCTCCAAACCAGTAAGCAGTCCAAAACAAAAGCCTGCGTTTTGCTTCTCCATCATACAGCAGCAGCAGTCTGGGACATGCAGGGGAGGTGTTGTTTCAGGCAGGAAGCAACATAAAACTCAAATATTGTCTTTAACCACTACCCAAGTAAAAGAAAAAGAAATCACTCTTGTTAAAACTGAATTCAGAACTGTTCTCCTACGCAGGGATGGCTGGAGCCATCAGGAGGCACCATTTTGCATCTTCACTTGCATCAGGAGATTTGCAATGGGAAGAAGCTCAGTGTGATGGTATTTTACTGATCAGGCTCGTGTCCTCTCCTGAACCCCTTAATTGCCTCTTTATGTTCAAATTTCAAAGTGTTCCTGCTCACCTTACAGGTTCCTTCGATGAGCCAGGAGGGAAAGGATTGAAAGGGGTAAGGTGGAGGATATGCCATGGGTTTACAGCTTGTAAACCTCCCAGGCAACCTACAGGTCCACACCTGTGCTGCTCAGGGCTCACTGCCTTCAGGCCTTGAGGACAGCAAGTCCTTCCTTCCTAACTGATCAAAAGAAAGAGCAAAATAAAACTGTACAGTATGAACATGAGCTATGCAGTAACCAGGGACCTGGGGATGCCAGAAATGAACGTGCAAGAGTCAAACAAATGGTGAACCCACCTGAGCTCCAGGTGGGCCCTGCTCGTTGCGCCTTCCAATGATTCTGGGCTTTGTACCTGACAAAGAAGGCAGCTTTGAAGTTGCTTTCCACATTTTGCAGACTGCACATTACCTCTATCTATCTGGCATTGACTGTGGTATACAAAGTCAAGGTTGTGACTGACAGTGAAATAAAATGCTTTATTTTGAAAGAGTTACACCACAACCTTCTCACTTTAATATTGTTTTAAAGTACAAAAGGCTTAAAAATAGGTACATTAGCAGTTGTACATGAACAATATGTTAGCATTGGTTATTTGGGAGTTTGTGGCCTGGTCAGTCATACATTATCTGGAAACCAAGTCCATTTGAGGAAACACTGGAATATCACATAATGTTATCCTTAAAGACCTTTTGCTCTGAATACTCCTTTACTGTGATGTTCTTCACATCTGTTAATATCATATATAAATGAAAAAAAAATTTCAGGAGTAAGTTGCAAATTTTCTGATATTAGAAAATATTTGTCCATAAAATCATCATCAAAATTATCCTCCTTTCACTAACAAGTATCTAATTGTAAAGCTGACTTCGGGAATGGCTGAGAAGGGTATTGTGAACCTTTCAATAATATAATATGTATAAAAAACACAGTCTTGCAACCTTCCATTTGTTCTGTATGAATAAAGTCTTCATTTAAATTCCTGACATTAGTTTTAAAAAGAGCACTTATTTTTAACCTAATCTATTAATAGTATTCAATATTAAATTACCCCCAAAGACTGCAAATTATAGAGGACATTTTTTTTCAGTACAAAATCAATGCCTAAATAATTTTCACAAGAGTGTTCTGGATGAAAATGAATTTCTGCAAAGAAATTATTTAGAAAAATGGTCTACGTTTTTTGGCCTAAATTTCAAGATAGTATTCCTGGTCAAGTACTTTGAGAGCTTTAATGGGTTTCTGGTTGGCACTAAATGCAAAACATGAAATGAGTTGTGAATGGAAGTGGGTGGAAGTAGTTTTGATCACTGATTGCAAGGTTGCCACCTTTCTTTGGCTCATTATTGCCAAGATTTACTTCTACAGAGACATTTATGGCAGCAGAGCAAATCTTGTTTTACTGAGCTGACACCAAGCTCTCTGGCTGTAACAAACATATCCCACATGTTTGGGGGTTGAAATGTTTCCAGCTCTACCCTTTCCTGGCACTGGAAGGTGCTGGCTATGACATTGGAGAGAAAGAGCTTTCCTTTGGGCCACCAAGAGTGTGTCTACCCCTCTCTCGCACAGCACATAGCCACAGAAGATGCAAGGTTACAAGGTTATGTGGCAAGGAGATTTGGAATTTAAGGACTCTGAGGAGTCCGAAGCCACCAGGCAGCTTTGGACACTCAAAGAGGAGCATGGTCAGAGCTCTCCCTCCCTCCTCTCCATTGCTTTCCAGCCAACCATGCACATACAGGGCTAATGTGGTGTGCAAGAGCACTTGGGAAATCAAACATCTGTTTGATGAGGGATCAAAATGTAATAAATGGAGATGGGTCAAGAAGTGTTGCCAGAACACCCTGCTATCAACTACAAATCACCACCGACACTCTGCAATGGCTGGTATGCTCATATAACAAGAAAATTTGTACTTGGCAGTGTCAGAGCTTGGAAGCTAGCAGATGGCAGCCTATTTTTCCAAAGGCTTTTCTCATTGAGGGATACAAGCCACTCTCATAAAGCTGCAGGCCAGCTCAAGTCCTGGGAGCCAGATCCCATTCTAATTCCTTATGACCGTAACATGAAAGAACAAAGGGCCATATCCTGCCATTGATACATTTTCAGGCCTTTTAATGGACACAGCTTAGAGACCCAGATATAGATCAATGGCAGGATATAGTCATAATGACCAAAACTGAGCTAAAAGAATGGTGTCTTCCTATTTCAACTTTATATGACATAGCACTTGCACATAATGGAGACCAGATTTTTCTTTTAAACAAGTTGTCAAAGTATCTGTTGCGTCCCATTGAAGGAATGCTTGAATAGCAAATTCCAAACCTAACACTTCAGTAAATCTAGCAAATTTGTTATACTATACCACACGCAGATCTTTTCAGTTCAAATTTTGCAGATAGAATATCTTGGCTGAGACCAGAGCTAGAGTTGTTACCAATAAAATGAGCCACCATAAAGATGATGGGTGATGATGCCTCTCCACAGCACTCGGTACCAACCATGCCATGTCTCTTGGTTTTTGCAGGACAACATTTGTGTGATGACTTTGTCTTAGAGGTAAACCTGCCTATCAATGTTTAATCTTTACAGTGTGTGCATTACTGCACAGATCAGTAAAAAATCCCTCCAAAACCAGACACAGAAGTTTCAGCCAAACAATATTTTTAGAAGTTAACTTATTCTGCTGGTGGTTATTAGTCCAAATAACTCATGACAGCCTAATTTCTCTTTAAACTTTTTCTTCCTCAGAGTCAGAGGTAGCATTTCAAAATATTTGGAAGGGTGCTATTTGTTTTTCTTCCCAAAATCTCCACAAAGATGTTGTGGATAACCGCAAGAGTATCATCCACATTCCTTTATGGTAGTACACAGGGATATGATTTATTCAAACCCAGAGTACTTTAAACACACTCCAAGTCTCAGAACGGAGCCCTGGAGCATCCACCTAGACTGTTCACAAATCTGGCTTGAGAAAGCCATCTCTGCACTATCCAAGAGTAACAGGGTATATGACAGTGCTGCTAAAAACCTAGGAGGCTAATGTGAACCAACCAGGCCATCTGGGGCTATTTAGCTGTTCTTGCTGTGTGATAACATAACTTGGCGTGAAGGGCTGGAGCCTCCAGCAAAATCAGACATGACAAAATACTCCGAGCTGAGTCAGAAACAATAATTATTCTTTTTGCTGCATATAAGCAGAAATCACTGACTTTTGTATGGCAGAGAGCAGGCTGACAGATAGAAGTGGCTGCTCAGTGGTGCCTTTTGACTACTGATCACCTTGAAAATGCTGAGAAATGGAGGGGTCCTTAGGCTTTATTGCAGTGTAAACATCTACAGTGTTGATTCATATTCCAGAAAATGAGGCCACATCTGAATCTAGAATGAGAAGGAGCTACTGAAGCAGCCTTAGCTCAGGATGGATTCCCAGGAGAAGGTGGCAACCATGAAGTTGCCCTGAGATTAAATACATAATGTTGTAATTTTTCTTTTCCCTTTATTGAGGCCAAATGTGAATTAAGAGTCTTTCAGTATTTGTCTTGGAGAGAAATAACTATTCCTCCTGCTTACTGGGATGAGACAAACTTGGTCCTGATGTGACACAGAGGAATGGGGAGCAGGAGCCCAGCTTCCATAGCTACAGATCAAGGGATGCACACCTAGGGTGGGCTTTCCCCCACCAGCAGCATGGATTAACAGGAGTATCAGCAGCGTTAGCAGGAATGGAACCATGCGGACCAGATGCACGACATGACTACGACCTCTGGTGCCTGAGGTGATAGTTCCTCTAAACTGGGTCTGCTGCTATGGGCTGTGCCTGAGGGAATAAAGATGTCTGTGATTACACAGTGAGGTAGCCTGAGGCAAAGCTGAACATGCGTCTTACTGGGTGGCAAAAAGATAAATGCTGGGAACCTCAGAAGAAGGAAGACTGGAGCTGGACCCTTGCACATTTATCTCTGCATTGCTGGCAGCTGCTACCTAGGAGGAAAAGCAAACCTAAATTTCCTTTTAGGTACTGCTGCTCTAACACTTTGTGAATGCTCCTTGTAAACACTGCCCCCAAACTGCTGTTGTTTAAGGATAATTTTTGCAGTAGGTTTAAAAGCAGGTGAATTCAGGACAGCTTGTGACTACAGTGGAGAATTGCTACTCAGAAGAGGTATAGATGCTGCCCCAGGCTCTCTGTAGCTTGTTTCTCACAACTTGTGAGGCTTCCAACCTCCCCTTCACCTGGGGCTAGGGGTGATGCTCTGGTTTGGTAACATTTCTACCCTTGATCTGTGGGACACAGGTGACACACAGTGCACGACAATGATGCCTCAAGCCATTTTGGTTTTGGTGGGTTTTTTGCAGCTGTCATCCTCGTGTTGCAAAGTCCCAGGCATGCACAGGCAGAACTGTGCAAAACTTCAAGGAATGACCTCAGCTTTGTGACTTAGGAGTGCTTGGCGGTGCTGGAAGGGAAAATAACAGTGTGTGATTCTGTCACTGCTGAGACAGATATGCTCCTGTAGCCAAGGTTGCTTTTGAATTTGAAGAGTTACTGAGAAATTTAGCCAGCCTGGAAAGTTATAAAAAGAGGTAAAGAAGTCCCAGAAAATAACCCAAGCTGGTTCTGGGAGCAGAAGAGTCAACAAAATCTGTTTTCACATGTTTTTTTTTTCTTTTGTGACCTTTTGCATCTTACTGCTATAACTCAGGTACTGTTCCAGCCTCTACACTTGCTTTTCCTTCACTTTGTTTTATTTTTATGGCTATGCTTATTGCCTATCCCATATACAGATGAATTCATAAATCAATATTTTAAAAAACAGAACACCAGAAAGCCTGAGATGAGGGAAGGCAACTAGAACTCTAAACCAGACTAAACTAGAACTCTAAACCAAAGGAATATATCGTGTCTTTCCCAAGACTCCCAGCCTCTTCCCAGTTCCTTCCCATGTCACCTGTAGCTGCTTGTGCAGCCCTGCCAGCTGTGCTGCCTGACACCTTGCACACCTGGCTGCAGCAACATGGGCTGGTAAGGGTGGAGCTCTCTGGCTCTGCTTTCACAAAAGCAGGATTTAGAGAATGGTTCTTCTCAGCTAAACTGACAAGGGCCATGTACCAGAGCCAAGGATCACTGAAGAACTCAGGTCACATTTGTGCTGCTTAAGGCTCTCTAGGTCAGGCTCACGCCGCAGAGAGCTGTGCAAAGCGGTCCAGAACACAGCTAAACATGAAGCATGCAGGCAGTACAGGGCTCCAGCTGATGCCCCTGCCCTTTTTCTTGAGTAGAATAGCCATGAAGACCCCAAAGTGAGAAGCTAAACCCAGAAGATCCTGTTGGGGGGCCAGAGGGAGGAAAAAGAGGTATTAGTGTTTATAAAGTTTTTAAGAGCATGGGAGTCTTCCTATCTGAGAGCAGAGGTAAAAGCAAAACAAGATTCGCCATTGAAGTCTGAAAGTTTTTGCGTGTGTTTTATTTGTGTACATGTCTTTTTCTTCAAATGGAATTTGGACAGTGTTTTGCACTGAGTGATTTCCAGAAAGTCTTGTTCTTCATCCTCATGGAATTTTTAAGGAGATATTTGCCCAGGCTGTCCACATGAGTGTGTCTTGTAATGTTGATCCCTCAGAGAACAATCATGGATGAAATCGCAAAAAATGTTGTGCAACACTGTTTTTCTGAATTAGGAGTTTGGAAATAACAAATATACTGGAATTTGGTTTCAGTCCATTCCCTTCTTTTTTTGACCTCCTATCAAAAAGAAATAATATATTCTTCTTCTGGAGTAGGAGCTGTGTCAGCCAGTATATTGGCACATCTGTGAAATGCACAGGCTTACTTCAAAACAACATAATCTTTTGGAAAGGAAATTGCACTGAATTTTTCTGGAGTCATTGGCCAACCATGCAATGACAGGATGGGAATTTGTCCTTCTTTTTGACAGATCACTGTAGTCCTCAATTGACTGAAACCCTTTCAGCATGCTCCCCTTTGATAGCTCTGTGGGTTATAGCACCCCTATCCTTCTGCTCCAGCACAGCCAGCCCTCTATCCCAGCTCCCAGAGAACTTTTTTTCACAGCCTCTTTAACCACTGAGGGCCCTGTATGTCCACCAGCCCCTCGCCCTTATAGCATTCACACAAGAACTGTGCTGTCCACCAATCCTGGGACCCTTTGGGGAACCAATCTTCATCCCACCCACCTCTTCCCACATTTGGAAGCAGATCTGCTGCTGCCACTGTGAACTCCAGAGCCTGTGTGGCCCATGGCCATAGACAGACACTCTGTGGGCAGGAGAAGCTGCCCTGCCTGCCTCCACCTCATCTGCATCCTTTGTCTGCAGCTCCTGCAGTCTTCTCCTCACCTCCAGGTTTGCTGAGAGCAGACGGGAAAGACAAGGAAAAAGGGGGTACAGCCAAAGAGTCTTTCTATGGCTGCTGCACCTTCTCCTTGCAGGCTCCTTATGGCTCCCGCACCCACGTGAGCCTCCATTGCTGCACCTGCTAGCACTGGTGAAGTCAACAACAATTCCCAGCTTGCACAGCTTGACAACTTCACCATCTTCTCAGGCACCCTCCACCACAGCCACACATACACCAGTCCACTCAGATCTGCTTAAAACATCTCCTGCTCTGCATTCACCTTTTCCTACTGGCAGCACATCATTTTGGAGCTCCTCTTCATCCTCCCTTGCCTCTTGCCTCAGAGGAAGCTTGCTCCCTGAATCAAACAGCCTGACAAAACAGATCACTGGGATGTTCAGACCATCACAGGGGGATTCCTTGATTGTCTACAGGGATGTGCAGGCAGTCATTTCCAAGGTTTTTCAGGAATGGCTATTGAGACAGAGGAGGCCTAGAAAGGAGGTGGGAAGATTATGTCTACATAAGCAATTGATCATATTATTTGGCTTGTTGATGTTCTAATTGTAGTCCTAAAGGCCAGCAGGACTCCGCACTGGGGTTTTTAAAAGCTTATAGAGGCCATATTTATCCTATAGACTTTTTTCCAATTCTCAGTTTGCTTTTAAAATATCATCAAATAACATATAATCTTTTGTGAAGTCTCCCCCTCCTCCCATTTAAAACACACCTTCCAAACAGCACAGTCTGCCTCTTAGTGATTGAACTGGGAAAATGTTTGTGTTGCTAGTATTTCTTTTTTTCTGCTGAATAGTGCAATAGAAATTGTGCCTGCATAAGGCAAGAATTTAACATAATTCTGAACAGACAACCTAAACAAACAGCCAACATGATCACAGACTCCTGGGATCTCAGAGAAGGCAACTTCATCAGCAGCCTGATCACTGAACAGGCAAAACCTGCCTACAGTTCATTACAGGCCTATTATGAAAACATTGACTGCTTCTTGAGAAATATGCGTGTTCACAGAAGAAAATGGAGGTGAAATAACTGAGAGAAGAAGCACAAGCTTCTATTTGCACAATTCATCCATGCTAATCAGCCTCTTGATTTACCCAGAATATAGGAGCTGATGTAACTGCCCTGAAATCCACTACGGATATAATTGAAACCTGCTGCAAAACTGTGCTTTTTTAACTGAGTGCTTACTCACTGTAACTGTGAAGTTCCAAAATTTTACCACTTCTATTCTGTTGCTTGTCCTGTATAGTAAATAGAATGTTGAAAAACTGGCTTTCTCCTCAGGTTTGTTGGTTTTGTAATGATTCCAGTAACTACCACATCACTCAATATCTCTTAATATGCTTGCACAGACATGAAAATTTATGATAAACAGATGGATTTTGAGAAAAAGTACAGCAGCAGTTACTCACAGATGTGTCTTTCCATGTTCAGCTGCATGGGTTTTTTTATTATTATCATTTATATGCTTTTTCCAACCTATATGTTCCCAGAGAAACATGCATTCCTTTCAGCTTGGAACCACGCAAGTGTAGCAAGTCACCTAATAGGAATATATGGGTCATGGTACTACATGACTTAACTGATTCAATGACTTATGCTCTTTTTCAACTGCTTCATCACCAATAGCTGCTGTTGAAGGAGCCAAAATGAATACAAATTGGAAGAACATAAGGAACAATTTTTTTCATGATGTAAATATCTATTTTAGGCTCATTTTTAAAGACATTTCCATTTATTTTCAGAAGGAAAATGTTACATTTACTTAACTTTTGTCAACTGAAATGAACGGACTGTATTCATTTGCTCCCAAAGGGAGTATTTAGAACTGCCATTAGTCCCATTAAAACCAGAACTAGACTTGAAGTGACCTGCAGAATGGAGCACTGTGGTGTACAATGAAACTGCAGATGAGTCTTCAGGAGATGCTTAAGGCACAAACATTTCTTAGCAGTGTACCAAACTTTGCTGTTTCCCCCAATGACAATGAAAATTGTTGGAACAGTACAGAATTCCTGAAAGACTTCATAAATTATCCTATGTATAAAAGTAGATACAAACTTTCTATTCTTCCTTTGTAGGAAAGAGAGTGCTTAGAGTAATCTCAGACAGTCACAGTTGTCTCCTCTTGATATTGTTGACATTTCAGGTTTTTTTTTTAATATGCCACAGTCACAGAGACAAAACACAAATGACCCACAAAACTTCCAAATTTTAACCAGACAAGAATGTGTAAATATAAACAGGGCTGATGAAAAATTCAATCAATTCCATTTTTAATTGCAGAGAGCCAAAAGGTCCTTTGATTCAAAATAGGCTGCAGAAGTTTGAATCCCACACATGACATTAACCCTGACCATGCTAGTATTGCTTGTGGTAGGAAGACCTTTATTTGATGCCAGAACTTTGTCCCATGTATATCTTTCCATGACTGGCCTAGCCTTTCCACTTTAAGATGTTTCCATGCTACAGTACTCTTGAAGTACCAGAGAATAAGGAAAAAGGAAAATGAGAGGATATAAACAAACTTGAAGTCTTTCAAACCACTCTGCATTCCTTAGGCTTTTGTATTTTCCCCACTGCAAACCTTTTGATTCCAATCCCAGCCCTCTGTACACTTCCCACAGATGAAGAAACGGTAGCAAAAACTGACCCAATTTGGGGTTTCTGCTACCACTGCCTGTGCCACTGTTAGGGCAATGGGTGAAAGCAGTCAAAGTGCTGGGCATGGCAGAGCTGGCTGAGCAAGCTCAGGTGGCCTGCTCTTGAGAACTCCTGCAGATATTATAACTGGATCCATAAAATAACTAGTTGAAGTTGACTGTGCAGTGTCCAAATACATTTAAAGCACAGGATAGTCCATGCTCCTCTCCTAGCTTCACATGAGCTCTGACGTTATAAGCTGAAGTGACTCTGTACCTGGCAGGTGAAGCATGGTGTGCGGGGATGAGCTATTTCCATGTGGGACCAGCTGCTCTATCTCCACAGAAATGGTGAATAGCTTCTCTGTTGGCTTGTTTGGCTTAGTTCTGTCTCTTCTGCTCACACTCACAGAACTGTTGGTGTCCACAAGACTCGGTTTTAGATGGTACATGGTCATGCCTACAAGCACACTAGGAAACATGTCCATCTACTGTTTATCCTATCTTTTTGTCCTATTCAGATGAGTCCCATCACAGCCTATTGCAAACCTCTAACAATTCCTGTGAGGTTTGGAGCCTCTTATACTGCAGGGGCTTATTCTAGCTTAATTTCTAGAAATTATTTAAAGAGAGAGAACAAGAGACTTCTTAGACCAGGCTTTTATGTCACTGAATCATTATTTTTTAATGAGTTTTAAGCAGTTCAGGATTAGATGCACTTTCTGCTGATTTCACCATACTCTCCCTATCTTATTTCATTCTTATGAAATAGGAGTATTTGTTGCTGATTCAAATTTCATTAGACTGCATCTAGATTCAATATTTGCCTGGTTTCTTTCATTTTAATTTTTAGTTTAAAGGATTATCTGGAGGAAAATATCAGGACTTGACTGAGAGGTTTAATTTTGCAAAGGCTTTGATGTTCTCGACTCTTGTTTAGCATATGGATCCCACTTATGAATCTAGATGTACAGCTCCACACCACAAAAGAGCATAAGTAGTCTGCCTCAAATCAAGATGTACAAATTACTTTCTACATGCCTGAAGTAACACACACTTGATAGCTTGTCTGGACTGGATCTAGTACAGAAATCCCTGTAAGATATTGCTCCACACCACTGTGAGACAACGTAATGAAATCCAAAGCACCAGCTTCTGACAGACATTCAGTGTTGATTGATGTCATTCTGAATCAAGACTTTCAGCATCATTAATTAAAACTGTGGCTCTCAAGTGGCTATTGGAAAATGTATTCATGCTTAAATATGTATATTGTTTATGGTGTTCCCCTGGACTTATATACAGGCTACCAACATACAATCTTCAATATGTCACTTTTTTTGCTTCTGAATCTATAGATGCTTACACACACTTCTCTTGCTGATTCTCAGCTCCAATGGAGCTAAACTCAAGAAGCCACAGGTAATTTTGGATGACATCCCAGGATTGCTGGCAGGGAATGAGACAACTCTACAGCTGTCTGTTCAGCCTTGAGGTTACTTGGTACCTTCTTCAAAACATGTTTTTGCCATCAACACCTGTTTGTTGTACATAAGGGTTAGCAAACACATTTTTTGCTGCTGTGCCAGTAAATGTCCTAGTTTATGAACCAAAATAAGCTGTTGGAAGAGGCTGTGTCTCACCCTGCACAATTTAACTGAAAAAGGTATAGGCAGGAGCTGTATTTTAGCATGTCGAAGTGCATTTTATGTGCAAAAAGGATCCAGTGGCCTGCAGATTATCAGTGAGGAAATGACGTCCCCATTCATGGTTTACCCTCCAAGCAATGGGAGGGGAGGCAGCGTGCTGACACAGCCTGACCTGAGCCAGACCTGAAGGTCAGCTGAGCTGTCACTGCTCCCTCACACAGAGATTTCACAACCCAGAACTTGTTCTGGACATTCAGCCAAAGCTCTGCTCCTCATCTTCCAGGTATGGAGATAATGGGCTGCTACCACACAAAACCCCTGTCACAGCTACACAAACATATTCTAGCCCTTCATCATGGATGATCCCTTTGGTCCTTTGTATGTTATCTTGGCAGTATAAAAATTTATGCTAACAAACAGCTCTGCAGCAAAACTGCTGTACTAAAGACTGGTTTATAGTGGTAATTAGCAAACTTTACTGTACCATATATTTCTCTCTGAAATTTTTCTGTAAGTTCTGATTTGCCCAGAGACTTCTGGTCTGGGATGCACTGGAATTATCTAAATACTTCAATTATGGGATTCAAGGTTAAAGGGATAACTACCTGTGAAACTGTATTATCTGGGTAGACAATCCTTGTCACTCCTCCTTGTTGCAGTGCAACTTCACTCATTTGCTTTGAAGGGTTAGGATCTTATTCATAGAAATGTTTCTGGTTTCCTGTCCCTCCCCTTGCCTGTTGGGTGTGCAAAGCCATACAGACCCCAGTGGCCAAAAATGATGGCTGATGGCAACCACCAAAGGAAATCTTGTGGTGGCCTGTGGGCTCTTTTGATGAAATACTGATATTTATAACACAGACATCTACTACGGAATAGTCTCTTTTTAACCAATGTATAATGTATTCAGGGTGTGAATCATTTAATCCCAAACCAGACACCTGAAATAATTATCAGATGAACCATGCCCTTATCTGCATCCCACTGCTTGTCATGAGGAAAGCCTGGAGTGAGTGGATTGGACACAAACATCCGCTCCAGACACATCTAAAAGCAGGCAAGATGTTTGATTTCTGCTGTGCATTTCCCAGGCCATGAGATCTGGGTCACCCTGAGTCATGCCCCACAACCTCGCTCAGAGGGCTCCTCTTTTGCAACAGACTGGGGCTCTGAGAGAGCTTTTGGCTGCTAGACGGCCACTCGCTCTGTGCTTCAGGCTTCCTTCTCTGATGGAGACAGTTCCAACATAGAAAGCAGTAGCTGGGCTCTTTGAGGAATGCTTAATTTTATCTCCTTCCCCCTCCACCCCTGCTTCCCACCATGGTAAACAAAATAATTAAACGTTTGGGGTTTGTTTGCTACATTGTTTATCCATCCTTGCTCTTGCTTCTATGTTTAACAGAGGAAATAACTCTCCATGATAATGTATCACTACATGCTGGTAACATCAGATAAGCTAAACTGGACAAAAATGTTGTCCTTGGCAATTCTCCATTTTCTTTAATTTGGCCAGAGAACCCACTTTACTTCTGGAATTGTGAAGCCCCAGTTACACTTGACTGTAGCACAAAGAGTTTCACGGTTTTTCTTGTTAAACTCCATGTAAGACTAGGAGAACAATCCTGCCATTCATTTTCCTGCAGTATAATTGAGCTGATAAGCATCAAGCCACACACATCAAAACCCACAGTGAATGTCATTTGCATTAATTTTCTGCCTTTACAGAAAAAAAAAAGCAATCTGCTTATCAGCCCCCCCCACCCCCCGGAAGCTGCACAATGCTACAAGGGATGCATATTAAAAGCTGAACACAGGGAAGGAAGAAGGCAGTGGACTTGTGCACTTGGAGGGAGCCCTTTTGGGATGGAGACAGCATTCCCAGGCACAGCAGGAGGAGCTGGGTGAACATCAGAGTAGCCTCTCCATTTACCCACAGGGAGTGGTATGGGAACATTGCAGCAAGACAGGGGGAGGCAGGATCGGGGTTCAGGGATCATCACACGGGAACAGCTTCTGCTGCAGCTCCTCTGTGGCTCCCATCCATGGGTTTCAAGCAACGGGGTCAATCTGGAGATATCTGGGCACACAGAGAGAGAAGGACAGAGAGGGCTGCTGGAGGTTCTATGCCTCTGCCCCCCAGGTAAGTATGTGCTGGTGCCTGGGGAGGTTCTGGGCTCAGATTTAATCTCTCCTTGCATGGCACCCAGGATGCAGCCACAGCTTTGAGCTGAGACACCTGAAACACTGCAGAGGGCAATCACCTTCACCGTGTGCAGTCTATATAGGTATGTGGGATGTATGCACATGGGGCCACACATGAGCTTCTGTGCTATGGGTTAACACTTGTGCGGGAGTCACACCAGTGCAGAGCCAAAGGGCTTTACCTTTTTGCTTGACACCCAACATAAAGTTTTGGCCTCATGTGCTCTTTTCTACCTGAAGGTTAGAGTGTGGCCCTGCCCATGGGAGACACAAGACAGCAGCAGTGCAGCAGGTACAGCATCTTTCTGCTTCATGTCCCACCAAGTGCCTTGAAAAGCACTGGCTGGCCTTGCTGCAAGCCCCACCACTGCACAGCAAGGGCAGCTCCTCTGCTCATGGTACATAACTCATTCAGCCCACACACGATGAGTCTACTGCTTCAGGATACTGCCTGTGAGATTTAGGGGCCTGACCCCCAAAATGTGCTTTCCTGTACATTTACTACACTTGCCCTAAGAGCTGGTGTCTGCACAAGTGATGGGCATATTGAAGATTTCTAGTTTCAACAGAGAGCCAAGTGCTGTGGAAAGCTGAGCTTTGTTTCCAAGCAGCAAATGCACCTGGCACATAGTAAACCACACTGTTGGAATCTTCCTTGCAGCATATGTACAGAGTGAAGCCTTAAATACACTGGATTTGCTGGGGATTTTTCCCACCCTTTCCTCCCTCCCTTAAGCCAAGCATTTATGCAATAAAATATTTCTACAGCACAATATATAAACAATGCACACAATAAAAATAAGAACTGATAAGCTCTAGTAAGAAAACATCTAGTAAGAAAACTTAATCTTATAGCCCGTGTGCAACTTAAGTTTCTGTCCATTTTATTTTGGGTTTTTTTTCAGATATTAAGGTGTTTTTCTTGCAATAGATTTGACTTAGGAGTGTTTTGCTTAACACCATTTTCTTAACAGAATACTTGAATTTTTTTTCTTAGTTATAACCAATGTGTAATTTCTGGGACTTGGAATTTGAACTTTTGGTCAAATAACTTAGAAGCAAACTGTAATTATGTGCCTTTTCCTGGTGCAGCTGGTGCCAAACCATAGATGAAGGCAAAGTGATTATAGACAAAGAGCAACAACTTGGTGACTGGGTTTCCTTTGAAGAGAGTCAATACAAGTAATTTCTGAGTAAATCTAGAGAAGAATCTGCAGCAGAGACCAGTATCCAGTGTTAGGATGGGTCTTGCATAAAATATACAGTCATTCTGTATTGTATATAATATAATGTATAAAAAATGATTAAAATTCTGAAGGAGGCTAATGTAGGAGACACCATATTCCGTCCTGAGGGTCCTCTCCATGCACCACAGTATCACAGGTGGGCCATCATCTCCTTTGCTTCACAGCATTGTCCATAAGAAGTGAGGTTGCACTCCTCAGGGACAAGGAGTCGGCACCACAGGCTGAAGAAAGCCCCAGCCTGTGTCCTGCAGTGGGGATTTATTTGCCCCTTATACCAGTCTGTGAAAGGGGTTGCTGCCCTTCCAGACCTGCTTTGCCCCATATATTCCATTAAAAGCAAGGTGCTGCTGAGTTTTTATTATGCACTGGACTGCCCACACCAAAATGCAATGGTGCTGGACTGGGTTTTTAAACCATTGTTTTTCTGGTTCCAGCCCTTAAGATCCAAGAAGGGCTTTAATTGTTGTGGTCTGAATGTAATTCATTCAGCTTTTCTCAACCACTTATTCATCTCTTCTCGTGGTACAGCTTGCAGACCCAGCTGGCATCAATGATATCAAAACTAAACTTCTTTTTGAAGAATCAGCACTTCATTTTAAAATCACTGCTCTGATACAAGCTAAGATGAAGGAAAGAATTTCCCTCTCTCAAAGGAAACAATAATATTCTCCTTTTATTTGAATACTATTCTGTTCCATGATTTTTTCCCTCTTTGCCATAGAAATTTTGAAATTAAGTCACACAACAAAAATAAAAGATGGTATCGTAAATCTTGGACATAAACACCCACCTTGGACTTTAAAAAATTGAAGTAAATTCCAGCTCTTCCTGAGTTTTACCTTGGAACTTCCCTGAGACTTCTGCTTTATAATCTGTAAACAGGAATAATACCTTCCTGTCTCAGAGGACTGTTGTAAGAAGCTCAGCTGATTTGTATTTGTAGGATGCTGGGACACGGCAACATATGCATGGATATGGAGATACATATATGTGCATATTTGTATGCATCTGTGGCTGGGGGTACGGACTGGTTTGATTTTTGTGTGCCTCCTGTTTTTTGTTTTCACAATATCACTCTCTTCCTAAAGCACAAAAGATTTCTTGCAGAGGAGAAAAAGGTTGGTACGTTTACCTGAAGATCAGATTGCACACGAATCAAACATATTTTCTCGACATATTTCTTGCCCGCTTTAAGTACCAATGTTTGAAGGTTTTGGTATTTGATAAAATTAGCACAACACAGGATCAAAACCAGCTCTCACTAGCAATGTATTTTGACATTACTATATCTTTCAAAGCAATCTGTAATGGAAAAGGGAAGTCATACTTCACCTAGATATCCCTCTCCCTCCCTAATTTTCCTGGTTAAAATAACATGTTTCTGAATGTCATGGTTGAACTCCAGCGCCACGCAGCTACTCACTCACTCTTCCCCAGTGGGACGGGGGAAAGAACCAGAAGGGTGAAAGTGAGAAACTCATGGGTTGAGACAAAGACAGTTTCCCCATCCTTTACACACACCAGAGGTTACACCACCAGCACTCCACTGACAAATATTGTTGGAACAAGAAGCTGATCAATAAAAGGTTACAGAAAGCTCTGTTTCCATTTTGCAACATGGACCTGCTAGAACTCTACTGCAAAGACTCATGTCCTAAACAATTTAGAGATGCCGTAACATTACTCCTATTTCATTGCATTAAACCACAAATTATAAGCTAGGTTTCTATTCTGGTATTATTCTGCTCCTTCCAGTGCAGTTTAACAGCTGGAAATGAGAAGGCGGCAGCTCCTTGTTACCAGGCAACTCTTCCCAACCTCCAGGAACTTGCCCCAGGGATCAGGGTTTGAGAGCTGCTCTGCAGTGACAGCTCTTCTCCCTTCTTCCAAGCCCAGACTGATGCATGGAGGCTGCTTCAGAGCAGAGTTCCCTCTAAGAGCTCGGAGAATTGGCAAGAGCTACATCTTGTTAAAACTCTGGTTTTATCTCTCACTGTCCCATTATATTGTGTTATGCAGCTGGGAGTTTTTTATTGCTTTGAGTTAATGAGAGCAATAAAGAAACATCATGGTCTTCTGCTGAGAAGCCCTTTTCACAAGCAGCAATGAATGTCAGTACTCTCCCTCCTGCCTTGGAGAGACAGGTCCAACTCAAGTAATGTCTCAGCAACTCCACTTGTCATCTTGGGGTTTATATTATTCCTGGTGAGGTTTTGTAGGGTAGAACGCATTGTATGGGCTTATATTTGTTCTTATTGTTTTTCTGTGATATTCTTCTCCTCCTCATGTTGCCCTTGAATTTATTTATATTTATTTTAGGCTTTATTCAAGCAACTAAAAATCCCCTAGGTCACAAGCATGTGTGGAACGCATAGGAATAGAAGCCATGATGGTCTCATGGTATATTCATATACCAATGGCTTAGTAAAACACAAATCCTGTCCACCAACTATGTTTATGAAATTTCTTACATCACTCAAAAGTTCATTCCTACTCAGAATCTGGTTTGGGATTCAGGCTTGTTGAACTCTTGTCCTCAGTATAAGTCAGAACTGGGCTCTATCTGCTGACACTGCGTTTTCTCTCAACTTTTTCTCGACAATCGTGCAGGTCGCAATAATTTCTTCATCCTCAGAGTGCCCCTTGTTTTAGCTCAGCACACTTCCAGAGGGCCAAGGACATCAGAGAAAAGAGAAGAAGAAACATAGGTGTCCGTGTTGGTACAATGCTTCAAAGCAAGATTCAGTTGTCTCAGCTGTGGAGCACCCAGCAGGAAAGCTGACGGCCCTGAAGAGAAATTGGTCCCTTGCAAAGGCTATTCCTCTGGTCATTCAGTTCAGCATATGGACATGGGCATGATTAGCACCTGAAGAAAAGAAGCTTTTCTCCTTCTCCCTCCAGCATAATGTATCACTGTCAGAAAATAGGGTTTGGATCCCTTATTAAGAGAGACATTAATTGGAGAGTCTTTTGTGAAATTTCTTTTTGAGTAAATGACATGTGTGAAAGATGAACAACCTTTTTTCTACATTTCTATCCATGCATTCAGTTCCACTTTTTACCCAAGTCTTTGATTCTCTCTCTAATCTACATTTACTTATTCTTTTCATCCATTTCTTCATCACTAGAATTAATCATATTTTGAAAGTTAACTCTTTTCTTCTTTATTTAAGATATGCTAATCACTCAAAAGAATTGTTCAGTATAAGGGCACCTTTTCTGTGATTGTTTTTATTAGAAGATGTTAAACTTGAACACACCAGAGAAGAGGAATTTTATGCCATTGACATTATTAAAGACCTCTGGATGAAATTTCACATTCTTATACAAAAATATTGGCCTGATCTAAACAAAGGCACATGTTTGTGTGGCTCCATGAAGGACTTATATTTGGAAGAGGAGAAAGTAGATTTTCATATTTATCCCTGAATCTGAAAATAGCCTGAATCCAAGCATAGCTTCTAATTGCTTTTAGTTGCAGTTTCTCATCCTTCTGATGTTCTTTTTCATCACCACTTTCATTCTACATCAGTGTGTGTCTTGGAATAAGGTTTCACATATGCATCAGTAACATCTTTCAGTGGAGCTGCATGACTATCCAGCATTACACTGAGTGCCTGGAAGTGTTCTTAGAAGGCTCACATCCTGTTTTTGTTACCTTCCAAATTTCACTTCTCATCATCATAAATACTTTACAATTTTAATTTATTTTGACACACTTAACAGCCAGGCATTAAATGAAGCTGACATGTTCAAAAGTCTGTTTTTAAAAATGAAAGTGCAGGCTGTGCAAAAAGCCCCAGCTCATCTGCGGCAGCAGCACATTAGGAGAAGGTCCAGATGGATCTACCAAATGGGTTTCCCAAGCAGCAGAGATTGCATTGGTACCATGAAAGGTTCCTGTCTTGAAGTCTGGGATCAATTCCTGTTGCTGACAAAAATAAATCTAAATTTTTTAGTGTGGGAACCCATACTTTGTCTGATTAACTGAGGTCCACCCGGGCAAGCTACACACACTGCTACGGAGCTGTTTAATCTTTGGGTGAAACAAAATTACAAATCCTCAGGTCTTCAAAATGACAGTGTTTCAGTAAGGAATTTTTGTGTGATTTTTCCATACAGACAAGATTCACGTGTGTGTGCGTGTGTGTGTGTGTGTGTGTGTGTGAAGACAGTAGGATGTTTGGGATTCTACTTTTTTGATATAAATTACCTGTCAGGGGCATTCTAGAGTTATTTATGGTCTGCCTGCCAACAGTAGTTCTAGTTTGTGAGCTCCCTTCTTTTTCTTGTCTCATGTGGTGAAAATCAAGGTATCTTTTGACCTCTACAAAATTCTTTTGCCAAATGGCAACATAAGAAGACACTGGAGAGACATTTAGTGATGGTACAACAGGTGCTTAATCATCAAGCAGGAAATCTATTAGAACTGAATTTAATGTCCTCAGCTGGATAACAGACATGTGAAGGCAGGAGCAAGATAAAAGGAACTGGGCTTCCTCCACAATGCGGTTAAGTCCACAATCTAATGCTTGTATCCCAGAGGTACAGAGGTTGTTTCAAAAATGGAGAAAAGCAAAGCTATTTTTTGAAAGGGAGTAAGAAGTAAAAAACAGAGTCATTTATGGAAGATCTTCTTCTCCACAACATCTTGTCATGATAAATACAACAGCCCCATTGTGCTCTCTGCCTCCAGGTGCTTAGTGGTGACTCAGATTGCACAGAAAACAGACTCTCTGGTCCTGCACCCCCACCTCAACCCTTGGATGTCCTGCAGAGGCATATAATAAACCAGGAGCCACGATGTCCTGGGCTCTGGCTGGAGGTCTGTGCTGTTGGTCGGTGCTATTTAGTCTGAGAGTTCACCCATGGATGGCAGTGGTCCGTTCTGCCCAGGAGCTTGCTCATTGTCTTGCTTGCTGCAGAGGGAGTGCCACTGTCCAGATAAGCAATTTGGTTTTGCTAGTGCCTTCAGCCATTTTAGCCTTTAATGAAAGGAAATCTCATTCACCTGGAACCAAGACGGGCACAGAGAGAAGAAGATGACAGTTCAGAACTTCGTTGTCCTTGAAACTCGCAGTTTATTCCCTGGCATCAGTCCATGAATTATAATTGACAACTAAGCAGCAAGTTCCAGATCTTAATGTGCTGAGTATATTTGGCATATGGCCAGCCTGTACTGCATTCAGGTCAAGGATCATGGAATCAGCTCTCTTACTTTCAGAGGGATTTTCTGATTAAGTATGCTGCCTTCCACAATCATTTAATTTCTTAAATATTCTGATGTAATCTCATATCCTTCTACTCATAAAATACAAGCAAAAGTAGGAATGACACCTTAGGAACACTTTCAAAGGAAATAGAACAGGAAATGAATGTGGAATGAGCATGTGAAACAGTCGCTTGCTCTAAAATCTGAGATACTTTGGCAGTGTGGGACAACTCATAGGACATATCTAACCAATTTTTCCTTGAGGTGAGAAAAGTACTTTACACAGAAGAGAGGGTCCTTCAGCAGTCAAGAACATGCACCTCATAGTGTCCCTGGCTAGAGGACTGATAGAAGGAAGGAAGGGCAGGCTTGGAAATCCCTTCCTCTTGTCCACAATGAATATATAGAGTCATAGAATTGTCTAGGTTGGGAAAAAACTCTTAAGATCATCAAATCCAACTGGTATCCCAGCACTTCCAGGTCCACCACTGAATCATGTCCCCAAGTGCCACACCCACACATTTTTTGAAGACCTCCAGGGGTGATCATTCCGCTGTTTCCCTGGGCAGCCTGTGCCAATTCCCGATGGTTCTTACAGTGAAGAAATTTTTCCCAATATCCAATCTAAATTTCCCCTGGCACAACTTGAGGCCATTTCTTCTTGTCCTGTGTCTTGTTAGCTGGGAGAAGAGACTGACCTCCACCTCACTACAACCTCCTTTCAGGTAGTTGTGGTTGTAGGTGGCCCCTGAGCCTCCTTCACCCCAGGTTAAACAACTTCAGCCCCCTCAGCCACTCCTCATAAGACTTGTGCTCCAGACCCTTCACCTGCTTCATTGCCCTGCTTCTTCAGCTCTAAAGTTGTGAGGCCCATACACTCTTCTCAGGACATTTTAGTTTCATTCTGCAGTTTGGTGACTACAAACATAATTAGTGGCAGGAACCTAAATGAACTTTGCTTATTTAAACCTTCTGCTACACCTCTGCAGCCTGTCCACACACTGCACACTGGTTCCTTTTGGGATTCATTAAAGAAGAGAAACCAGAGGATGTCCGTTGGAATTTGGAGTAAATGTCTCAAGGTCTGTGAACTGACAAATCACTTTTAGATTTTTGATCCTTAATGAACACCTTCTGGTTGTATTTTTAGTCACTTCTCTCAAAACTTGTTAAATTTGGCACGTATTTCTGGTTAGTGTCTAAAAACCAATGGAAACTAATCCTACAGGGTCAGATTTATATTTGGGAACATCTGTGTCTAGATTACTCTAAAGTCAAAAGAGAGTCTAAAATGGGACATGCTGAGAGTACAAGCAGTTCATATAACATTGTTTTAATATTTTCAGCATTATTTTTCTATCCTGTTTTTCATGTTCCCTAAGACATTACTGGGACAGCTGAGACCAGATAGCAAAAA
>VXBC01002315.1:231-105694 GCA_013399945.1 Ploceus nigricollis
GGGGCCAGAGGAGCTGCGTGGGGCCGGGCACAGGGCACGACTGCCGTGGCTGTCTCGCTCGGGGCGTTGTTTGGGATGAGCTCTGGGAAACTACTTTCAGGGCTGGAGCATTTCAAGCCCCTCATTGTAGGCGTAGCCAGCACCTCAATGCAGACACGGGTCTCAAATTGCATCTTTGTCCAGTTGCTTTTTGAAAGATTGGTCTCTAATTTGTGACTCTCTACCTTCTGCAGTCAGGTGGACTCAGGCAGAATCCAGAAATTGGCTAATCTCAGCCAAGACTCGGGAGCGATGTCGCAACAACTCCTTTACCGAGCTCTGGTGTCTGCAAAATGGCTTTCAGAAGCCATCAAGTCCCAGCAAGCTGGCCTGGCCTTGAGAATCGTGGACGCATCCTGGTATTTGCCGAAGATGAAGCGTGATCCGAAGCGGGAGTTTGAGGAGCGCCACATCCCTGGTGCGGTTTTCTTCGACATTGACCAGTGCAGTGACCGAACGTCACCTTACGATCACA
This sequence comes from Ploceus nigricollis, assembly GCA_013399945.1. NCBI lineage: Eukaryota > Metazoa > Chordata > Aves > Passeriformes > Ploceidae > Ploceus > Ploceus nigricollis. Next base: position 746 of record VXBC01002315.1, read on the forward strand.
TGCTGCCCAAGGCTAATGACTTTGCCGAGTACGTGGGGAAGCTGGGTGTGGGGAATGATTCCCATGTTGTGGTGTATGATGGCAGCGACCAAGGTCTCTTCTCAGCACCTCGGGTATGGTGGATGTTCCGGGTCTTTGGACATGAAGCTGTCTCCCTTCTGGATGGTGGCCTGAAGAACTGGCAGCGAGAGGGGAATGCACTTAGCTCTGGGAAAACCCAGGTAGCTCCATCTGAGTTCCATGCCTCCTTGGACAAGTCCCTGGTGAAAACATATGAGGACGTCTTAGATAACTTGGATTCCCGTCGCTTCCAACTAGTGGATGCCCGCGCTGCAGGACGGTTCCGGGGAGTAGAGCCAGAGCCCCGAGATGGTAATGCGCCTTCTGAGACCGTGGCATTGTAAAGAGGGGTTTAATTTAAGGTGCCCATCAATTGGACTCCTGTAGAGGTAATGCTAGGAAATAATGGCTGTCTTTTATGGGATGGGACTTCAGGCAGTGTGTCCACTTGTCCTCCTTTCCTTTTGACTAGCAAGTGCTACTCTTTGAAAATTCAGCAGTAGGGAAGCCATGTATCTTTTTGTCCTCATGAGGGGCTGGGGTGAGGAACATAGCTTTTGATACACCCCAAAAATTCTCATTGGTCTCTTCAAGTATTGGTGCTACTCTTCCCCTGAGAACGGTCTGTGGAGGTGCTTCATCAATGTGGGTTGCTCTGATGGGGAGAAAGATGTGGAGGGAACTAGGGGAAAGAATGGAACTTGACAGAGTTGTGCCCGTGTGGTAACATGAAGGTTACACATAGAGCCATCCTTCCTGAGTAATCAGTAATCTAGTAAAGCAAAGTGTAAAAAAATAAATGTATTTGTTTTAACAAAATACTCTAAGCAATAAATATTCCTCTCAGTGAAACAGAAGAGGCTTTGTAGTAGACTTGTCCCAGACAATAGAGGTTAATTCCTGTCTGTGTTGTTTTTTCTTTAGGAATTGAGCCTGGTCATGTCCCTGGGTCGACGAGCATCCCCTTCACTGATTTCCTCACAGAGTCTGGCTTAGAGAAGACCCCTGAGCAGATCCGCACTCTGTTCCAGGAGAAGAAGGTGGACCTCTTAAAGCCAGTGGTAGCCACATGTGGCTCTGGGGTCACTGCCTGCCATGTGGCTCTGGGGGCCTACCTCTGTGGCAAGCCAGATGTCGCAGTGTACGATGGGGCCTGGGTGGAATGGTACATGCGGGCACGGCCTGAAAATATTATTTCTGAGGGAAAGGGGAAAACAGTGTAATAAGCTGCATTGTTTCCCAGCTGTGCACGTAGCTTGCCTTGAAACAGGATTTGGAAAAGATGGGTTTAGCATTCCTGATTAAGTGTCTTGAGATGAAGGCATTGGGTAACAATCATGGGCACATGGTGCTTCAGCACTTTCTCCTTACCCTGCTGCTGCTTAGGAGGATGAAGATGACAGCAGTTCTGGGCAGCCAGCTCTAGGTGATGCTGCTTGAAAAGATAGGGTGGAACAGATGTCCTCCCAAGGTCACTTCCAACCTCAACCATTCTGTGATTCTGTGACCATTTCACCATATCAGATGGATGGCAGGGAGTGCTGCTGCCAGCATGGGGAATTAATTTGAGTTAAGCCAAGCTCCTGACTCAAAACATTCAGTCATGCTCATTCATGGGATGGTCATACTTATATAACTGTGCCTCATAATCCTGTTCTCTGCTTCTGTCCCACCCATGCATGTTATGGCCACTTTGAGTGCAAAACTTTGTGGAAAGAGATGGCTGTTAAAGGAGCAAATACAGCATTCAGGTTGGCACTTAGGCTAGAGACTTGATTTGTATTTCTTCTTGTACTTGGACTCTAACTGCAGTGTGTACTTAGCCAGCCTCGTAGCCCCATGGTCCAAAATCCCCCTTGAGAAAAAGAAACTATTCTGGGATTTAAACAATGTAAATAAACATGTTTCAAGGTCTTTCTGCTGAATGGAACTTACCTGAGTGTTGCTTAGGTGAATAATTTTCAGGAGTTCTGTTGTTATGGAATCACTTTGTCCACAGTGAAATTCAAATTAGATATTTCCTTCTCTCTGTGAGTAGAACCACACCTCTTATCCTCAACAAGCTCTTTGACCCAGGAAAGACAATGGCATGCCTCTCTCTTGGGTCTCTGCACCAACTTCCTGCTTTTGGTCCTTGTCCATTTGCTTTTTTGCCTTAAAGTCCACAGTTGTAGGTTACAGCTCTGTTTTTGAAACACTGGATGTCAGCTTACATAATGAAAAATGGACTGCATGGATATTTTCATTCTTGCCATGTAACCTTCCCCTACAAACTTAGCAGAACTGAGACCTTCAGAGGAATAGCCCACACTGGCACCTATTTTTCCCCAAGACCTTTTTCTTTTATGTCTAAAAGTTGAAAGTACACCAGGTATCCCTGATAATGTTCAAGAATTTGTTCTCTCTGGGATTTTCTCCTCTAAAAAAATGCCTAAAATGAAACAAAAAACCCCACAGAAACCTCCCACAAAAAAAAAAAAAGCCTGCATTTCTTCTGGCCTACTGGTGATTTAAAAGTTAATGAGACAGTTTCTTCTCTTGGGCTTGCAGCAGCAGGTACCTGTAGACATCTATGGATGATGGGGTTGCACTTTCTGGGGAATGCAGTGGATGCTTGTTGTCACAGTTTTGACTGTAAGGACTGGATTCTTCCCTATTGCTGAGTATTTATTCTTTGCATTTCCTCTTACCTGTTTTGGCTGCTTCTTCTTGGCCTTGGCTTGCATGCATGGAAGTTCTGTTTCTGCTCACCTCCTGGGCAGCTGGAGTTTCACTGTCCAGTTTATTTCTTCCTCTGTCCTCCCCACTCACACACAGGCTCTGACCACCCAGTGACAGAGAGCCTGCAATTTCCCTGCTTGCATCCAGACTGACAACCCAGCTCTTGGAGGATTGGGGGATGGCATTGCAGCAAGTGCTGAGTATACAGAGTGCACAGGGGTCTGAAACAAGTGACCCTTGTCACAACAACAACACAGAGAGGCTGATTTTGTGATTATGTGGCCAGATGAGTGCCTGCTCTGTTTCTCCAGGAAAATTTAGTTATTAGGAAAATTGACATATTGTTTCAATTTGTTTGCAATTGATGCAGGGAGCTGGCTTTTGTGTGTCCTTCCAGAATATTTTTTGATGCATCTTAAGCACTGGGTTTCTTTTTTGCCACTGACCCAGCAGTCCCGGAGGTCAGTGGGAAATCTCTCTGCTTCCTCTTGAGACTGAGATGCTTTTCTCTGTCCTGTGTGTTGCAGGGAGGTGTGTGGCACAGCCCAGCCATCCACCTGGAGATTGCAAATTACGTGGAAAACTTCCCTCTCCCTTTGCTCTACCTTTCACCACTGTGGCTTGATGACATCTAGCAGGGCCCTTCCCCCTCTCTTGTATTTATGCCAAGCTTGGCAGTACTCAACTGCCCTTCTCGGGCTGAATTTTCCACTACAAAATCTCAGTGATTCTTCCCAGCTTTTAGCAAATCTTTTCCCAGATGCTTAACTTTGCCTTGATTTCTCCACAGAGGAGAAAGTGAGATCTTCTTTCCCACAGCAAGATACTTTGGTTTTTTGGGGTACTCCCTCTTATATCATGTACCAAAAATCTATCCAAGAGTGTCTTCTGATGTTCCCCCTCCTTTTAGTTGAGATCCCTTCTGGTAATGCAGGCAAAGCACTGAGAATGTTGTGAAGACCGAGACAATGTTTTCAAAGCCTGGAGACTTGAAAAACCTATTTTGAGCTATAACAGATGCTACTGGACATATGGAACAGCTGAGGGGACTTACACTAGGACTATAAATGTTCTGCAGATCTTTATGTCCCTGACTCAGTGGGTGGGTTTCCTATAGGAACCAAAAGCTGGGGAGAAGTGGATATAATGCAAATCACTAATGTTCATGACTTTTCCTGTGGAAAATTTGCCACGAGGAATTGGTAATAGCATATCTTTGGTGGAATAGGGCTCATGGTAGCCAAAAACGTAGCCTAAGCAACAACCCTGATGTAGGAGGAAGGTCACACTGACCTGTGGCTACCTTGAGACTAGAGTTTTTACAGCTCTCTATATAAATTTGAGAATCCCAGGCCAGCATGTAAACTTTTTATTGGTTTATTGGTATATTTTACTATCTGAAATACTTTTATCCTGAAGGAGGTTTGGATTTTGTGCAGTCTGGTCTAGTCAAAAGTAATCCCATGGTCCCCTGTTCTTCACTTGTCTTCTTTGTTATCTGCCTTCCTCTTCTTTCCATCCTGCTCCCTAGCAGTCAGGTTGCATTATTTAATGCTTCATTTCCCAGCAAACTTTGTTCCTCTGCAAATTTTTCCAAATTCTAAAGCAGCCCTTCTACCAGCACCACTGGCCCGAGTGCTGCATGGTAATTGGTGTTGCATGCAGGGACATTTCATATTCCTCCCATCTCGCCTGGTCCCAGCTTACAGCCAGGTGCTACACAACCATTCTGTCTCCTTCTCCCAGCAGTCTTCAGCAAAGGTGCTGCGTGATGCACGTCCACACACAAGCTTTGCACACTGCTTTGAATTCAGGTACGTTGCTCACAGATCTCATGCAGCACAAGGAGCTGGAGGAAGATTAGCTTGCTTGTATGCCATGGGTCCTTTCTCTTCATGCTTCAATATGCCTGGCAGTCAAGCTGGCAGTCAAGCTGGACTCTATTATTCAGCTGTGTCCACCCCTAAGTCCAGTGTAAGGAATTTTATTTGCCCGATTCACTGTTGGCTTACTGGCAAAAATGTCAGAGCATCACTTGTCTTCCCCTCTCCACTTCCTGCAGAAAAGAGAGTGGTACTGATCCTACAGGGACATGCCAACTAGTTTTTCTGATTTCTTCTCTGGTGCCTCCTGCCATGTAATCCCCAATATGTGTTCCCAGCCTGTCAGAGTGGTGACACTGTCTGTGCCAACACATGGTGATCCCTGCTCCCACTGCTGTTCCACAACACAACAGTTCCATAAGAGCAGCTCTACAATGCCAGTGATGCATCATATGCCGTGTACCAAGCTGCAGAGCACTGCAGTGTGTGTAGCCTTCTGCAGGATTGCATTGCAGGCCTGACTGCTGAACCAAGACACTCCCAGTTTACCTCCTGCTCTGTTCTCCTTAGCTCTTGTTCAGCCCAGTATCCAGTGGCTGTCAAGTTTTTCCTGGTCGCAGTCCGTCTGTGCAATGGTCCCTATGACTTCACTGGGGACTCTGCAAGATTGTATGGTCTTACACCATCACACAGCCCTGTGTAAGCTCTTCCTTGCTCTCCCTCTGTTTCTGTGCATGTGTTTTATCCACAGTTATAAAGGCAGCAGGAACAAGTCATAGAATCATAAAACCTTAAGATTGGGAAAGAGCTGATATGATTGAGTCCAACCTTTGACCAAACACCACCGATTGTTTAAACTTACCTCTCCTGTGTCCTATTGCTTGATTTTAGGGGACCTTAACAAGGGCACATTAATTGCATCTCAGAACTACATCTGATGATAGTGTGCAATCAAGTCTGTATTTAGCCCATGCCACCAACTCATCAGAACATTTCAGTTGGTAACTCACCCCACACTGCCTTCTTCCTAAAGAAGATTTTCACATACTGTGGAGAAATCCCTGGCCTGGTGCATTTTCAATGATTTTTTTTCTGTATCATTTTCAATGATTTTGTTTTGTTGCAGAAAAGAAGGCTCTGATGTTGGAAGCGGTGTTCTTTGACATCTTTCCTTACTCACAATATACCTCTTTAGATTTAGCAATTCATTTTTCACCCCATGGCCCTGGGGTGAGCAAGACTTGAGGTTCCAGCCACAAGTGGAGACTGGTGTTGATGGAAGAAAGTATGCCTTGAATATAGACCATCCTGGACTCATGAGCAGCATTGTCATGGGGGAGGTTGGAAAAGAAGGTGTTGAGAGCAAGAGATGGACCTTAAAAAGGAGAAAGAGGCTGAGGGGCTGTGAGAGGAGGAAGAGGAGAGGGTGAACCCTTGGTAAAAGGGAAAAAACTGAAGGCAGGTTTCTTGGAGGGGGAGATAAGAGGCTATAGGCTGCCACTCAACTGCTGTATTCATATCGGAGAGCCACAGGTCTGTGCTGGAGCTGCAGCTAGCACAGACAGGGTCCTGTAGTCCTCACACACCAGAGTGCAGGGCAGAGGTCTCCAATTTGCTGTGGTTTGACTCAGAGCCAGAATTAGGAGGACAGCAGTCTGACAGCCCAGAGTTGTGTTGCACTGTGACGCTTCAGCCTGGGTCAGTGTTAGTCTGAGCATCTTTGATGCATGTTACTGCTCAGTGGAGACTGGTCCCAGGGCTGGGCAGTAATTTTGGCCAGAGCTTGCTCCATATAGGTAGACAAAAATGTTTTTTCATGCTCTGTTAATGGTCAGTCTAGTGCTGGTTCAAAATTATTTGAATTTACACCCTGGAGCAGCTGAATTGTTCCTGTACTTAAATTTGCTGAAGGTCAGCAATCTTGAAACCTCTTCTGTGTTACCCTCTCTTCCTCTCCTCCCCTTGGCACCCCTCCACAGAAGGAGCAAAGTGCACATGCCATCTTTGTGAAGGAAATCCTGGGTGATCTGGGGGAAGGGCAATGCTGCCTTCTTCTGAAGTGATAAAAGGGAGTGATTTGCAAGTAAAATAAGAAGGAAGGACAAGAAGAAAAGGAATGTAAGAGTAAAACATAATGTTTCTCTTTACCCAGCCTCTTCACTCAATAACCCCCCACCTCCAAAGGCACTAAGATCTAAATGCAAGAAAAAGAAAGTGTTGTGTGTCTCCGCACTGCTGCCTTGCCTTGTCAAGGAAGAGCCAGGAAGTTGCTTAGGTGGAGGAAGGTTTTCCTTCCTCCAAGGTTCACAATGGGGTGAAACACCAGCCTTTCCGTTGTTAATATGCTCGAGCTGCTGGCAAGCACAGCTGTGCTTAGGTGGGAATGGGAAAAGTAGAGCTGTTGGAGACAGCTTGTTCAAGTTGTGTCAGTGCCAAGGAGTGTGTTTGAACAGAGTCCCCTGGGGCATGAACTGCTGAGCACCAGGCTCGGCCTGGCAGGAGCGAGTGGCAGAAGCAGAGCTGGATTCCATAACAGGGGATTGGCACATCAGCCTCAGTGGTGATACATGCCTGGGGCAGAGGTAAAACTCCACACAGAGCTGAGTTACAGTCTGAGCTTGCTGTTGCCCAGACACAAACTGGGATGGCAGGAGCCCAGGGGAAGGACACGGGGGGTTTGTGCTGGTAGAGCAGCCCAGGGGGGGAGTTTGCCGAGTCAGCAACTCCTCTGAGCTGGAAGAAATATTATTCCTGCCCCCTGCCAGCACTTCATGCAGATCCAAAATACAGTTCCCAGAACTATCCCTACATGTGTTAGCAAAAGGCAACTGTCTGCATATTTTGCTGCAACAAAGTATGGCAACTGATGCGGCACTGAGCAGTAAATCTGGGGTAGTGGATGTCCTGAAGGGAATGCTGTGAAGTACAGTGCTGAGGGGCTTAATCTGCCGACTGCCAGGAAGCAGGTTATGCTTCCTGTCTCCGAGGAAGCCTGCAGACAAGACCCAGGACTGGAAGCAGGCAGAGTACCAGCCGCAGGGCTGTGGTCATGTGGTGCAGTGCCCTTCGTTACAGCGTCCTCATTGCAGAAATAGCGAGCTGGGAAAACTACAGTTCCCATCACCCTTTTGTGCATGTCCCCGCGAAACTACAGTTCCCAGAACCTTCTAATGAGCCAGAGAGGATGTCTGTGGAAATAAATGCCGACGATTTTTGCATAACACCCTGCATCTCCGGAGTGCTGACCGGCCCATGGTCTGTGAAAACGGGAACAGGGGAAAAGCCAGGGAGTGTCAGCGCTGTGGAGCTGTGGCTTTGCCCACCCCAATAGCCGCAGTGATATCCTCCAGCACCGAGCAACCTTCCTCCTCTCAGGACTCCCTTGGTAGTCACAGGGAAGATCCTGGTCCCCGGGAAACACGGCTGCTGCGGAGGGAGAGGCAGATAAACTACAGATCCCGGCATTCTCCGACAGGCAGCACCTGCGGCAGTCCCTGCACGCCGTGGGGGAGGTGGGGGTGAGGATGAGGATGGAGGGCAGGGAGGAGATGCAGGGCGCTGTAGGGCTACGCTGCACCTGGGACATCCCGCCACCCGCTGGCACCCAGGCCAAGTGGGTGAGGCTCAATGTGGGGGGCACCGTCTTCCTCACCACCAGGCAGACCCTGTGTCGGGAGCAGAAATCTTTCCTGTGTCGCTTGTGCCAGGGCGAGGAGCTGCAGTCGGACCGGGTAAGGCAGCTGGGTTGCCTCCCGCACCGTGCCCCACCGAGCATGGGGAGGGCTGGAGGGATGCAGGGTTGGAGCCAGACCCCGGCAGCTGCAGGAGCAACTGAGTGAGAAATGCGTGCTCCCCCCCCGCTCCCGGGAAGGATTTCCCCATGCCGGATTCGACCTTGTTGTAGCCTGGCACCTGCCTTCCCGAGCTGGGGAAAAGAGAGGCCATCTCCCCTCTGCTCCTGCTCTCCTTCCTCTTTGTCACCCCACATCCTGGGTCTACTTCCCAGCTGTGTCTGCCTGACTCAGCCTTGTTCCTGTAAGGGGATCTCTGCTCTCTCGCACCAGGCCGGGATGCACAGTTGCACAAAGAGGCTGAGGCCTATTTTTCGGGCTTTTTCAGCTGGATTGATTCATGCTGAGGTGGGCATGCTGAGCAGACCAATACAGGAGTTAAAGTCCAAGCTGCACTGACTTGGCTAGGGACTCTCAGGGACCCATGGTTTCCAAAGAATCTTAGAAATAGTGGACATTTTTGCTTAGGTTTGTATTTTCTTGTATTCTAGGGCATTTTACAGTTGGTTACAGTTTTCCTTGGGTTTTTTCTCTTTGTGATCTATATCTGTTGCTAGGATGAAACTGGTGCATACCTAATAGATCGGGACCCCACTTACTTTGGACCAATTCTGAATTTCCTCCGTCATGGGAAGCTGGTCCTGGATAAAGATATGGCTGAAGAGGGTGAGTTGTGGAACTCAGAAAAATCCCACTTACCATAGTCAGGAAAAATAGGACTTGCGGTCAACCTTGTTGTCTCTTGTTCTCGTTCTGGATGTTGATGTGAGGGGATTTCAGAGAGCTATCCCTGCAAAGCATGACGATGTCTCCTTTATTAAAGGGGTTTGGAGTGCGTGAGGAAGGCATCCTTGCAGGTGTTGTGGCATCACAACTGTCCAGCAGAGATGTCACCAAGACAGAAGTAGGCAAGATCTCAGAGCCTCAATAAGCCATTTTTTACTGGTTCCTGATCTACTTTTGTCCAGGCTCTATGACTGAGTTTTCTATTAATGTCTGTTTCTAATTAGGAATGAAAGCCCAGTAGACCAAACAAAACCAAGCTCATCTCTTCTAGTGACTGTAATAAAGACCATCATTAATCAGTGATATGCACTGTATGCTGTTTGTGCTCTCATGGGTTGTGGACTGCAGAAATTCCAGTGGAGCAAGTCATACAAACCAGTCCCTCACCTGAGGTTGACAGTGAGTCCAATAGGATGACTTGGTGACATCACAGTGTTACCAGACAGCAGTCCACAGTGCCTTGTTATTTTTTGGATGCTAGGGTCTAATAAGGAGGCAATTCCAAATACAGATTGTGCTGATCAGCCCTTGCCAAGCACAGTTTCTGCATGGTCATTAGTCTTCTTGCCTTTCTTATACATTTTTACCTAAAGCAAAGAAAGTTTTCTTCAGAATAGTCTTACCAGTTATAATTCCAAAAATATACCCAACTGGCTATATTTTGGTACAGGATATACCAATGGTACTATGTACTAGAATGGTACAGGATTATAATAAGCACAATTTTGAGGTGTTTCCTGCTTGACATTTCTTGTAATACTGAGGTCAGACAGAGTTCATCCTCAGGTTTTAATATCAAATCTGAAACATAAACAGGAGTCCAGTTCATTTGCATTGCTTTTTTTTTATCCTGCTGCAAACATTCAGACTAGTGTAAAACTAACCCACTGGACAATTCATTGCTGAATGAGAGACACAGAAGAGGTCTGAGTGTGTCAGGTAGTGAAGGATCAATCTCCCCATCTATATTTTCTTTGTACTGCCCTGGGGACATGTGAATGTTGGCTTCCAGCCACCTTTCCGTCACTGACACTCTGGGAATCACCTCCTTTTTCCTGAAGGCCTGTTAGCAAACAGGTGAGTCTCAAGAGAGGTGATGGATGCAAACACCACCAAAAAGAAAAAACACTACCAGAGAAAAAACCAAAAACATTTCTGTTTACCTGTTTTAAGTTGAAGCACAGGGAAGAGAGCCAAAGATCATATAAAGTCATATGGGGCTGCAACGCCAAGTGGCCTAGGAGGTAAGTTAGGCTTTTCTAGGGTCTTTTGGTGACTTGTCAGAACTGCAAGTTTTGGTTTTCTACCTTATTACGAGAGTCTGAGCAAGGTCAGACAAATGGTCATTGAGAAAGACTGAAGCATACAGTTGTTCCCCTTGGCCAGGTATCTGGGAAAGGTATTAGCAGTCCTCAGCACAAGCCTTCACTGGCAGTGCCTGTTTCTGTAGTAGCAGGCAGCATAAGGAAGTTGGAGTGAGCTTTAGAAACAAGATGCAGAGGGCCAACTTTCAATTCTCTGGAGTAAGGGTTTCAAGCCTGTTAAAAAGTAAGGCAGTAATATAATTTCTCCCTAAGGACCTTGTGAAGTTCAGAATTGATCTTTTGCAAGTTGAGACATAAAAATGGGCTGCTAACTTTCTGTCTTTGTGGTCCTTCTGTCTGTCTTTCTCAGGGATCCTTGAAGAAGCCGAGTTCTATAATATCGGTCCTTTGATCCGAATAATCAAGGATCGAATGGAGGAGAAGGACTACACAGTAACACAGGTATGGTAAGATGGAGTGGGATGGGGAAAGCAGGGGGTGTAAAAAGGGGGAGAGATGAGTCTAGAGTGAGAGAAGACTTGAGAGAAGCAGCAAGGAATAGAAGAAAGCAACTAATTAGAGATTATGTGCTAATCCCTATGCAGCAGAATCTTGCAGGGGACAAGCTACCACAAATTTAGTTACAATAAACTAGTTGCAGGCTTGCTTTGCATCCCAGAAGTAATGCTGGATGTAGCCACTGAAACTAAGTGAGCTGCTCTAGCTTTTGGAAGAAGACAGCTGGTTGCTGTGTGATACATAGGAATGTTTGTGGGGACAGCAAAGGTGTCATGGAGAGGAGGACTGGTGTGGGGAGTCCTGGGAGTGTAATCACAATGAAGAGCATGGAAATACCTGTAGAGAAAACTGGAGGAAATAGGTGAAGAGATGGCTGTGAAAGAGTTAAATGCAGACAATGAATCAATCCTGTGGCACAATCACACCCTGTCTTGGCCAGGAACCTTTGAAAATCTTTCTTAGAGGGAGGATTGTCTGCTATCTCACTTTTCATCTTGTCTTCCTCAGGTTGTAAGCCTCTAGCAGTGTAGCCACGTTGTGCTGCAAAGCCCCATCAGCATTTGTTGCATTTGCAAAAATGATTTTGTACTTACAAGTGCATACTCCCCATCAAAAGAGGGCAGTATCTTCTGGGGACAGCGCAGGGAGCACTCAGCTCAGTCCCTGCTCTTCAGAGGAGATACTGTTCTTGCCTCCAGTGACAGCACAGGAGAAGGCTGGATTGTGGTTTCCACTCCCCTTTCACCTGGGACATGGGGAAGAGGACAGGTCTGTCAAGGAGGGGTATTACCACTTCATTCTGCAGGAAGGGAACAGCTTTTAGCATGTGACTGTTGTCAGTGTGCTCTGCAATTTTGCTCTCAGGTGCCTCCTAAGCATGTCTACCGCGTGCTGCAGTGCCAGGAAGAGGAGCTCACTCAGATGGTTTCCACTATGTCGGATGGATGGCGCTTTGAGCAGGTATGGGTAAGGCAGAGCAGGGAGGGAAGGAGTTGTCTTCCGGGGAAAAGATCATGGATACCATACAGTTGCCAAGCAAGGCTCCTTCCCTCTCTGAGAATACTGGGTAATTCATTGATTGAGCCATCATGCTCAATCAATGACTCTTTCTTGCCCTTTCTAGAGGTTTAGAGGATACTGTGTGAGACCAGCCTGTTTTGCATCCTGGCTGACTTCTCTCCTGGTTCTCTGTGTTGTCTCTTCAGCTTAGTTATGAGGCCTTTCCAACAGGATTGTGGATTGGACTCAGTGCTGCATGGTGGGCTTTCTGCCTTGCTCCCCAGGTGGATTGGGTGTTTCCAGGAATATGGGCTTGTGATTCTTGCTCTCGTCTTTTCTAGCTTGTGAACATTGGCTCATCCTATAATTATGGGAATGAGGATCAGACAGAATTCCTGTGCGTGGTCTCCAAGGAGTTGTACAACTCCCCCAATGGCCTGAGCTCTGAGCCCAGCCACAAAGCCAAGGTGAGATGAACTTTGCTATGGCCCTGCTCCCATTGCATATGAGATCCTTTGCTCTTTGCTCCTTCTCTATTTCCTCTCTCCCTTAAGACAGTGGGGCACCTCAGTGGTGAAATACAGGGCCCTGTCCTGGTGTTCAGCACCGTGGCATTACACCCGTTGCCCAAAAGGAGGAGTGTGTGTGTTGGAGGGGTGGTGTGTGGCTGTGTGTGGCAAATGGCTTTAGCAAGTCACCCTGGCACCTCTCATGCTACTCTAACATCCCACTCATGCCTCCTCATGCCCATTCTGTGTGTGTCACTGCCTACAAGGCATTATTTCCCTGAAGGTTTTGCAGCATTCTCTTTCCTTTTTGAGTCTCAGCCTGAGGGGCAGATATCTCCTGCTCCCCTTTTGAGAGTAGGACAGAAACATGTGGCAGTGCATGACATTCTGTAGACACCCAGGTTGCAGGAAGGAACACTAGCAACTGATGGCAGTTGTTGGACAATGGGGTCACAGCACTTGTAAGTGTGTTAGATACCCTGATGTGATGCTCCAGAGGAAAACAAGCCTGTCTGTTCCCTGACCTAGAATTGTCTTGGCCATGGGGAAAGGTCCCTTTTTATTCCAGTGTTATGACAATTTCTTTGTTCCGTCGTGTGTCAGAAAGAACTTCCATGGCTCATCTTGCAAGTATCTCCACTCTTTCTTCCTTTTGTCCCACATGCTGGGCTACAGAACACAGAGGAGGACCTGGAGGAGGAAGAGCAGGAGGTGGAGGAGGAGGCAGAGGCAGAAGCAGAAGCAGAGGAGAAAGGTGCAGCAAATCCCTGAGGAAAGTGATAAAAATAACCCCCCAGGCATAGACTCGTCCACCTTTCTGGTGAGAGCTCACAGCTAGCAGCAGGGAAGGACTAGAACAGGTGTGGGGTGTGGGGGCTGTCCTCTCCAGGAGCTGGAGTCTCTCTGGAGATAAAGCTGATAGGGGAGAGCTGTTACCATGGCTGCTGCTTTGTATTTTTAACTGTTTGGTTTATCTACGGTTTTATTTTTATTTGCAGACTGTCCATCTATTCGGGATTGTGCTAAACTCTCTTCCTGTGGACCCTCCCTCCTGCTCCCTTCCGTGTCCATCCCAGCACTGTCATCTACCTCCCACATTGCCCCACTCGCCAGCCTCCAGCATCCTTCCCTCTGCTCTCTTTGTCCCTCAGGGCTCAGAGTGGTCTCTGCCCAGGGCCCTGTCTCTCTCTGCTCCTCACTTTTCCTCCTCTGCAGGTATGTTACCTGTCTGCACTCCCAGCTCCTGCCAGCCTGAGCTCTGCATGAGTGACTCACTTCCCTCTTGTGGGTATGGCCCTGGTTTGTAGAGCTTGGGGAGGGGAAGGAGGGAGGTGTGAGGTTGACTCATCCCTAAGGTGGCTTTACATATTCTGATTCTATGCGTGCCTTTACCTGCCAAGCAGATCCTATGGCTGTGGACCAGAGGCTCTGGCAGCAGAAAGGAGAGTGCAGCTGGGAGAGGGGTGGAAATGAATGCAAAGCAGGCAGAGGTGTTTCAGGGAAGGGGTGGAATTTTGCCACGTGTCTACGTGACATGCATGCCAGATCGCTTCTCCAGACTGCCGTCCGCAGCTCCTTTGCCTGCCAGCCCGGGCAGTTTGCAGAAGGCAGCCTGTTATTTTTCCTTCCCTGGGCTTTTCCCCACTGGCTCTGCCAGGGTGAGAGTGCAGTGGAAAAGGTGGCAAAGGCAGAGCAGAAGCAGCTGGTCCCCACTGCAGATGTTCTCACAGCTGTGTGCAAAATGCGCCTCTGCTATGCCTCCTGCTTAGGAAGGCTGGCTGGCCGACATGCGTGGGGCTGGGTATGGAAGGTGTTAGAAGGAGGATTCCTCTCCATACTGCAAAACTGTGATGCTCCTGTTAGACTGGAGATGTTCAGTGTCAATCTCCACTGGTCCTGTTGGAGAACACTTGTTAGCTGGCTGACATTTCTCTCTTGCTCTATTTGAAAGCCTCCTTGTCTGTGGCTGTGGAACCTGAGTGTTATTATCTTAAGACTCAGTGTATGTTAATCACATGGACTTCTTCTTCCTTCTCTTCTGTTTTCCCACCCTCATTTCTTTTCTTTTTCTTCTGTTTGTGTTTCCTCTGTCATTTCCCCTTTTCTGTTTCTCACTCTCCCCTCCATGCTCAGTTGCTTTTTTTCCTATCATTGATTGTGTTTCTCTTTCTCTCTCCTTCTCTAGCTGTTACAAGCCAGAGATCTGAGGATGTGATCTGAACACTCCACTCCAGCCTTTTCATTTCTTGTTTATATCTTTATTTTTGTACTGCAGTGTATGGCAGCCCCTTATCCCACAGTGACGCCCCTAGCCCCCTTCACTCTTCACATGCAGCCATTTTTTTTTACAAACTCACCTCGGAGGCCTGAGCTTCCAGTCCTGGAGGAGGGCAGATTCTCCATGGAGCCCCTGAGCTGCTGTAGGAGCGGGAGCCCACAGCCCCCTCCTATGCCTGGCAGTCTGGCTTTCCTTAATGTCACAGTGGCCCCTGGTGGGGACATCAGCGATCAGCCACTGCAGCCTGCGGTTCCTTCCTGAGCACCCTGGATGCAAATGCGGACCGAGGTGGTGGCAGCTGTGGAAGGACCAGCCCTTGCCCTTTCACTGTTGCAGGCAACTGGTGTGGGCTTGTGGCCTGGGGACAAATGCTGAGCCACCGTCCTTTCCTTGGCCACCTGTATCGCTCGGAGGTGTCCCTGTGCTGGGTATCATGTTCCTTGGTGCCTCCCTCCCTGTCCCCCAAAGCAGCTCTGTGCCAGCAGTGTGAGGAGGAGAACAATGTGCTGCCTGGGTACCAGGAACATGCTCGTACCTGATGTTGTGTCAGCCAGCACCAAGCAGATCCCAGTTTTGGGGAGCGGGGTGTTTGCTTCACTGCTGTGTCTGAAGACTCCTGAATAAAATTCACAGTCTGTTCCTCCTTGCTGCCTCTCATTTTAAGTGACAAGAATTCATTCCTGCTGTAAGGGGGTGGGAGTTGGAGAAAAGGAGTTTGGATTCATCACCTGGAGCCACCAGAAGCTGCTTGTGCTGTGCCTGTCTTCTGGGGGCTGGAGGTGCTTCCCACTGCGTCTGTGCTGCTGCATCCCCAGTGCAGGCAGCTGGGCTACAGAGCAGGTTTGCTCATTGGTATCTGCAGCCCTAAATCATAACAGTGAGTGAGGACCATCTGTCTAGCCAACTTATTCGTCCCAGGGACATCTGATGTGGGGGGGTGGGCAGGAGTGTGCCAGTTGCAGTGCCAGGACTGGAGTTTGGTCAAAAACATACAAACCTCAAGATAATTTTTAGTAGAGTGAGGCCAACTAGAGCCAAAAAAATCCTCAAATTAATTTTATTTATAATTCCAGAGAGTGGCCAATTATATACACACACACACATACACACACACACGTATATCTTTAGTTAAAAAACCAAACCTGCAGCAGTTGCAGTTTAAGCCCTGTGCCCTGAAGCCTTCTCCTTCATCTCCTGCATTACCTGAGATAGGAGATGGAAGAGGTTGAGATGCCCTGATGGTTAAAGGTATTTAGAAGGGCTGAGGGAAGGGGATGGGAGTCTGCTCCAGCATTTTTACTGGGGGAAGTGCAGCAGTGGAGGCTGGGTGCTGCTCCAGCAGGGAGGCAGGACACGTGCTTGGGGGTGCAATGCTGGGCTCATGCCGGGGAGTCAGTGAGACGTGAAGAGTTGGCTGGCTGAGCTGAACAGCACACTGAACAGCACACGCCAGCTAAGAAAAGAAGCAATTAGGGAGATGGAAGAGGAGGAGTGATGGGAGGGGAAAGGGATGAAGGATAAGCAGCAGGAAGGAAGAGGGAGGCAGATTGATTTCACAGTTACTGGAATCTCTAACTACATCAGTCACATTTTCTTCCAGCAAATGTTCCAGCATAAGACTGGCTGAATCACATGGTTCATGGAAAGTTCAACTCCCCTTATTCCTCTTCTCATAAACCATCAGCTTGGGCCTATTGCTGTGTGTCATGTCATTGCCTCCAACTCCCCCACCTGCCTCCCTTCTCCCCGCTTTTGGATGGATCGCCTAAAAACCCCTTGGGATGCTCCCTGGGAAGCACTAATGGGGAAGTGCTTTTCTCTACAATCCCTGCAGCAGCCTTTTTTTACTCAGTTCAGAAGAGCATCCTGGGTCTGACAACATCCCACACTCTTTTTTGGGAGGCAAGTGAGCAAGATAAGGAATGAGTGCCATGTGAGTGTAGGTGTGATGGGGAGAAGACAGAGATGCACTTTTCTCAGCTCATGGTTTGGTTCATCCAGCCCAGCACTTGAGTGATCCTGGTGTATACTCCATAGTGATTTGCACGTGCACATCCCATTCCCCAGCTGACCAAACCAGCCAGAAACCATCTGCCACTGGGTTCTTTGCAGGCCAGTGGACCTCCAGAATCACCCTAGAAAAAAGAAAAGTAAAATGAAGTGGTGGTGATCCACCAGCTTCTGCTGCTGCCTGATTACACTGTCTTTGAGCCCCTCTGTATACAGATCCCTGTATCCCCTCAACTCGTGCCTGGGACATCTGCAACATTCCTTGTACCTTAGGCAGATGTCAAAAACAGTCTCCAGTGCAAACATCTGACTCAGTTATTCCTTCATTGTGCAAATTCCTCCCCCTCAGCCAGGTCCCAAAAAGCTGATTGCGCTACTGATTCCTCCTGGTCCGTATGGCATTTCCAAATATGTGGCAGGCAAAGATGATTGCTGGAATTTAACTGGATTCCATGAGGGATGGCAGAGAGGAATTCCTTGAGATTAATAGTAATGAAGGAACACACAGGTTACTGTGTATGACAGGTGCTAAAGAGGCTGAGGGTGTAAGAGACTGATGTAATCACCTGACTTGAAAGTGGGAGGTAGAGTGGAGAATGGGCTGAAATGAGAAAAGGGTAATTTAACTGTATTTGGATCCTGTTTAAGGCAAGGAAGAAGTGGTCATGAGAGCTGTTGTTGGCCGCTTAGATCAGAGGAACTGTTGGGAAAGTGACCTTATACGATCTTTCCTCCCCCATTTCAGGCTGTGGATTGCATTTGTGAGACTTGGGACACATCCCACCTCTGGTAGTCAACCCTGATCCCACAACTCCTCTGTCACCTGGCAGGCATCCTTCTTGCCCTGGTAGTACCCAGCACACAGCATCCTGGGAGTAATCATGTAGTGATAAGCCTCGCTGCAGATGTTCTGCTGGATGAGCTGCACGTCCACCTTCTGCAGAACGTTGCTGATATGCCCTGAAAAGTAGAGCACCAAAATTAGCACAGGTGAGCTATGGTGGAACTTCCCCTAGCCCATGCTTACTTCACTGCATGCTGAAACCTGCCACTGGAATTTCTGTTCTGCTCTCCACTAGCATCACAGCCTTTGACTTTCAGCAGAGCAATTTTTCTGTGGGGGCAATTTTTCTGTGGGGGCACATTTTCATTCCTTTCCCTGCAGGGATATGTTGGGGGCACTTCAGCTTTTGGGACAAGGAGTATTCTGCTTTGGGGAAACCTCTGGGTTGTCAGAGTCTTGGGTTTGTTTCTCACTGAAATGGATGTTAAGCTCTTCTGTCCAAGAGTACAAACCAGAAGTGTCCAGTTCTGTATAGTCTCCTGAGTGTTTCCAGCTAGGGAGCAGCTGGAACAAGTCTGTAAGTGGGTGAAGGCACTAAGTTGACCTGAAGGGCTGTTCTAGTCTTTGGATGAAGAAACGTACGCTGTCCCCGTACAGATTACCAGACTCTCCACATGAGGTTTCAGGGCACTTAACAGGTAACTTTGGTCAACCTATTACCCAAAATCAGAAGTAGTGAAGGAGGCACAATGTTTTGGGATAAACAGAAGCCTGTTCTGCCTATGACACATCTGAACCTATGTTTCTGCCTCAGCCCTGCTGCAGTAGGCCACCAAGAGACCTTGAACCTACCGCCTTCCTTGAGGGCTCCCCAGCCAGTGATCCAGCAGAGAAGGCCAGGCTCAAAGATGTGAGAAGGAGCAGGCAAGCAGATGGGCTGGATTAAGGACGAGATGATCACAGGATGATCCAGCTGCAGCAGGGCCACATCATAATCGTGGCTGTCCTCCTCGTAATAAGGGTGGAGAAAGAGATGGATAACCTTGAAGGACACCTCTGTATGGCCAGTGGCATTTTGCAAGTATTTACCCAAGTAAACGGTCCAGATGGAGGGGGAGGCCAGCCTGTAGGATGCAGCAGAGGAGCATGGGACCCAAAAGGCACACTTTGCAGGTAATGCTATCCCCATCCTAGCACATGCTGACATCTCGATCGTTGTGACAGCATGGGGACAACACAGAGACAAAACAAAGGTGGAGCTGTGCAGCATCTTCCACTGTCATTGTCCCCTCGAAGCTGCTCTGTGAATCCCAGCATTGCCCCTTTTCCCCTGCACACCACCAGATAATACTGCATATATCCAGAGCCCTTTCTTCAGTTCCAAGCCATGGAGAAGCACGGCTGAAGTGCCACAGGAGGGGTGCAGCTGCCCCGTGACATTGTCATCAGTCAGAAGAGCCTCCCATCACGCATGACATGGAAAGCAACGCAAATCTTTCTATCCAGCACCTCCCCTCTCCATTTACCTCTCATCCTGGAAGCAGTGCGCGGCTGAGACCACCCAGCGGTCAGCAATGAGTGTTCCCCCACAGATGTGGCGGCCCCGAACTTGCAGGCTGGCCTGCCATGGCCATTCCCCTTCCACAGAATTCATACCACCCACAATCCTGCTGAGAGGGGCTTGCATCCCACAGTCTGAGGAGGAGACACAGCAGGTACTTCAGGGAAGGAAGGGAACATGATATACTGTGCCTGCCCTTCCTTTCCTACTTAGTTGACTGAAGAGTTTGACCTCTAATTGCTTGTCTTACCCAGCCAGCACATGCTTTACGTACTGCCCAGGTCTGGTCTAGTGAGCACTGCCTCCCAGCATTCCCCACCTCCAGCTGCAGCCTGGGGATGCCCTTGGGGCAGCATGCTGACTGTGCTAACTGCTGTGCTGTCAGGAGACCCTCCTGGTCATTCCCCTTCACTGCCTACTGAGGCTCCAGAAAAAAACAAATAGGGAAATCAAAACATTAACTCTCTCCCTGCCAGTGGCCATGCAGACATGGGTGATTTTCCTGGCTGGAGCCTTGTACAATGGCATATAAGCCGCCACAGTGGTCAAACAGGCAGTCTGTGGGTTGAATCTGGCCTGTGAGACATGTCTCTCTGGCCTGATGCCTCTGCCTGAAGGAGGCAGGGAGCAGCTGTCCAAAGAGCAAGAGCTTGCTCCCACTCAGCACAGAGTTGGCTCATTGCTGCTGTCCCTGCCACTGCAGGGTGGAGCAGGGGCACTGGTACTGTGGGACTGAGGTGGGAGAAGGTGGTGGAACAAGGGAGTGTGGGTGCTTCTTCTGGGTGGTGGGAGAAAATGGGGCAACTTGCAGCTACGTGTCACCCTGAACCTGCCTGGCTGACCTGTGGCTGATCATTTCCTCACCACAGTGATTCTCATCAGACAGGTCCTTGCAGTCTGCAGTGGTGTCACAGAGGGGGTTGGGTTTCTTCACACAGGTCCCATCTTCACAGCGGTAGGTGAAAGGACCGCAGGGGACCCCTGCAAAAAGAAAGGGAAGCCAAGACCGAGAGAGGGCAGCTGGTTGTAGATGCAGCCTGAAGTCCTTTAAATGAGGAGAAAGGGCAGCAGAGAGCTTGGGGGAACTCCATAAATGATGACAGGGAATTTCCTGAACAAACAAACAGCTCACAAACATTGTGAGGAGGCTGGGCGAGCTAACTCCCAGATGATGCCCTTATGTCACATGTGGGAAGTACTCTACAGACAGCCTTGGTTTGAACACAGGGGTGGGCATTTGTCATCCCAGCACTGTCCCCTCCCTACCTCCACTGCAGTGCTCCTCATCACTCCCGTTGACACAGTCCAGCTGCTGATTGCAGACTCTGCTGAACTCGATGCAAGTGCTGTCCTCACGGCACTGGAACTTTGCAGAGCACACTGCACAGGAGGGAAGCACATGGGAATCAGGCAAAGACAAGGTGTGAGGTCAGGGTCATAAGTCCTGCAGTCTCTACAGCCTCTTCCCCCACCTCATAAGCTGTGCTTAAGACCAGCTCTGCTATAGTGCAGCTGTGTAGCTTTTGCCTGATCTGCATTGTAGGTATGCCTGCACCCTGTCTTACACTTTGCTGCTGCTGACTTAAGTTTTCTTGTCTTGGCCTCAGACCCACCTCAGCACTATGTACTTGTCTTGAGGTCCATGGACTCTTCAGTTACCACCACCAGTCCTGATCTGCTTGCCTTGTTAGGGTTTTGTAGGACTGCATCCTGTCTGGTGAGGTCACTGTTCCTCCTGCCTTGCTGTCAGCCCCAGCCCACGGGTCACTGTTTCATACAGACCACCACCTCCCCTTGCAGCTGAGTCCTGAACAACAAAGGATTCTGCAATGTCCATGAGTTCTGGTGGACACTGGAGGATGGAGATGGGTCTAAGATGCCTGCCCACTTAGAGTTGACTTCTCAGATTTCCACAGCAGGAACTTCTTCTGTTTGTGTATACCATTTCCTTACTGCAATGACTATAATTTTTTCATTAATAGCATGAAGCTTCTAGATGACTAAAGGCACATGAAGGTCTGAGGCAACTTGAATTTTGATTTTAAAGACAGGGATTGTTCCATACCAATACAGAGCGAATAATCAGAGATGCACTAGTGGCAAGAGTATAAGAAAGGAAGGAAATAATAAAGTTTCTATTTTCTTTTTCAAATATAATGTTGGAAAACACTGAGAAAGTGTGGGATTTCTGTCAGTCTTCGTCTGTGCCAACCTGTGAAACTGAATGACATGATATCCCTGGGGCCAAGGAGATACTGGGATTCAAGGAAAGATTAGATATTCATAAGGATGCAAATGTATCCATGTCTACAGGAGGGAAGCATGCAAACCCTGATGTCAGACAGCTGGATGATGGGACAGAGCACATTGTCAGCAACACTGCAGACAATACAAAACCCAGCTTCAGCAATCTCATGTGAGCTCTTACATTTCTAGCACTGAATTAAAGCTTCCTTAGAAAGATTTATCCTTCCTTTGGCTTTAGACTTTTCCTACACATTCCTCTGAATCTTTCAAAACTGGCCACTCTCTCCAGTGGTTCAGGGCTCTTTATCTGTGAAAAAAACATCTGTAGGAAACAACTAATGAAAAGTTAGTGGTGGCAGCAATATGATGAGCCCCCCATCACACCAGAGGTGAGAGAATAGATGAATTAGGTGTCATGTCTAAGCCTGAATTGCAGTTCCTATGAGAATGGGGCTCTACAGGAGTTCTGAGATGCTAAGAGTGGAGCCTGAATCAGCACTAACTGCTTTTGGCATGAAGAACCAATTGAGGCTGATCTAGGACTTTGATGCTCCCAAACTGAGGCAAAATATATGAGTGAGGATCTGTACAGATGAAGTGTCACAAATGGCCTGGGGAGAAAGAGGAGAGAGAAGGGCAGCAGGTGGGCTTGGGGAAGTGAGAGCAGGGAGGGGGATACTGAGGGGTGTGACAGCAGAGGGGGCTGTAGGCCAGGGCTGAGGTTGGTTGTAGACCCTGGGTGGGAGGAAATCAGGACAAGATGGGGGACAGCTTGGGTAGGGGGCTTCCTTCAGGCTGCCTGGAACTCTTGGTGCTCTTGCTACTAGGGGACTCTCCCGGGAACACTGTACTGTGAGAGGAGCCAGAAGCATTACTGCTCTTTCCAGAGCAGGCTAAAGCCATACAGCAGTGGGATGAGACTTCTGAGGGCACAGAGGTTTGAGTTCCTGAAGTTGAGGTACAAGGCTGTGCCTTGGTCACCCAAATCCTCCCCATCTCTCCCTGCCTTCGGAGGAGCAAGGGGCTGTGCCTTGCTGAGACCAGGGACCAGCGGGGAGAAGAAATCACTCACCACAGTTTCTCTCATCCAGCCCATTGGGGCAATCTTTGATCCCGTCGCAGGCTGGGACACACAAACCGTTCACCAAACACAGAAACTCCCCAGGGCAGGCTGTGAAACCGAAAGAGAGTAATTAGTCCCCAGTGACTGGAAACCTCCTGGCAGCAGAGCACCATGGCTTGAAACGGTGGAACTGCACACCCTCCTGACCACATGAGTGCTGCTGCAGTGTACTGCACTCCCCAAAATCTGCCATGTCATCTGCTCTTAACAGGGACATATGGAGCCAGGATATGCACCAGGGGAAAGAGGGCTTTCATTGTTTTGCATGGTACCAATGGGCAATATTCAGGACAACCACCTGTCTGGCACGCCATACGTCGGGATCACTGCTGTTTCATGTCTCCTGAATGCCACCGGAAAGCTGAAACAGGCTCTTTGGAGTTGTTATCAAAACTTACGTGGGACCTTGAAAGGGTTGTTGTTAGACACGTTGACAGGTGCACACATTCAGGCTCTGGTGTGTATTACTGGCACCCTTTAGGAGGGAGATGGTGAAACCTTGGAAAGACAGACTGTGGGTGGAATTTGCATATGTGTGTGTTTGTGTGCGGTTTTATTTATCTCTTGTTTGCACGGATTCCAAGGTGAGCAGGAAACAGCTCTCTCTAAGAGATCTTGTAATCAAAACAAATGTTGCTTCAAGCAGAGGTGCTTTCTCATTGAATTCCCAAGGCCAGTCTGTGATGTTGACATGAGGGTAAGATTTTAGGCAATTTTGTGACCTTGGGTTTTGTTGCATGGATGCTCTGGCCACAAGAGGCAGGGCCACATGGGCAGAAACAGCTTTGCACATAATTGCCTCTTCTTTTGGGGGGATCACTGGTGCACCACTGATTTGTGAGCATCTTCCTGATGGGTGGATGGCACCTAGGGCTCCCGGGCTGTGCCTTGTGTTTCTCCTGGCACAAGCCAAGTGCAGAGGGGCTGCTGGTCCCCCCACAAAGGAGCAGGGAAGAAGCCAAGCTTACGGTCAGATTGCTTGTACAAGCTGTAAGCTGCCTGTACGCCAGGGCCGGTTAAGGAGATCTGCGAGGTGAAGGTGATGGTGATGTCAGCAGAAGATGTGACTGGGATCCTCTCAGCGTAGGCTTGCAGGGTCCGCAGGCCACACAACCTGAGGGGCAAACACAGGCGAGGTGGAGACAAAGCAGGGCAAGGGGGCTCGGTGGGGCTGGGGTGGGAAGGGGGTCACACAGAGTGGGTGCTGCAGGCAAACCAGGAATACAAAATGCCTTCAGTATGCATGAGATACAGAGTCCAGAGGGATCCTCCTATCTTTGGACATTTCCTGCCTTCTGGCAAGCACTGAGATCAGGCCATGCAAAGCAGTTCAGTTGTTATAGTGCAAGAAGATTCTCCTTCGTCATCTTTTGGAAGAAACCATGTTGTAGAAACTGTGGCACCGACAGTTTAAGAGAGGAAGGCAGGGAGAGAAAAAGTGGAAATCTAAGCCAGGGTAACATAACTTCTGGATCAGATCCTTCCTAGGAAGACAAGTTACCTCTACAGAAACCATGGAGAAGGCACTAATGAGGTGGGTCGGGGGAGGTTTTGGAGGTAAACAGGCAATTTTGCAATAAGTGGGAGGAAAACCAAAAGCTATAGGTCCATCTATCTCAGAGCCTGCTTTGAGGAGATGGGAGCACAACAGGTCTCCATCCTTTGCACCTGGGCAGTGGTGAGCAGTAGCCCCAGCTACATACAGATGTTGTTTGTGGGAAGTCCTGCAGGGGAAATGGCTGCAGTCAAAGCAGGAGGATATGGAGCTAAGGGGAAGATCTGTACGGAGGTGGATGCAAGGCAATGGCACACACAGATAATATTGCAGAGGTGGTGACAGGCAGATTTGCAAACACAGGAGACGTGGGAGGACACCAAGGTTACACACACAGGAGAAAACTAAGAAGCCTGATGCAAACAGCAAGACAGAGAAAGCAGGTTGGTAGCTGGAAGCAAATCTGTGAGAAATGTGTTCACTGGGGAGAGAGTGAACAAGATGAGCAGAAAAGCAGGAGGCACCAGCACAAAGAGTGGTCACTGAATGTAGCTCAGTGTATGGCTCTTCTTCTTCACATATGGTGGCTGAAGTGAGCAGGGAACCTGCAGAGGTTTAATCCCTGTTTTATCCCAGGTGGGAAGTGAGAGACAGAAACCAGGACCCCACCACACACCTTCTGTTCTGAATGATCCACTGGCCTTGGGTACAGGGCAGGTCGTGCTTCTGTCTGCTGAGCGCGTAGGCGTCGAACCAGAGGGTGACGCCATAGTCGAGGGATGGGACCTGCAGACAAGGGAATGCAGAGCAGAGGGCAGATGGCCCCTAGGAGTGTTACAGCACACTCCATAAGTCAGAAACAAGCAGAGCAAATGTGAAGGCCAGATGTCTCTGACCACATTGCAGGTCAGAAAGAAGCACCCTCTAAACTGGAGCCATGCCACAGCCCAGGTGGCTCTGCTGCTGGTATCAAAGCCTGGCAATTCTTATCAATTCCTATCAATCTGATTCTGTTTTGAAGAACTCCTCTGGAGATCAGATTTCAGATTCCTCCCCAGCTACAGCATTTCTGTGCTGGTGTGCAATATTAGACTTCTTCCCCTTCAGAAACACACCTTATGCGGAGGCTGGGCAGGCTGTCACCCTCTTCTTGCTTCTCATGATGATCTGACTGAGAGCCCTGGCTGTACCCCCCAATGTGCAGAGTGCTGCCCAGGTTTTGGGGACAGGGTGGATGCTCTTGTGGGAGCTGGCTCTTACCGTCATGTGCCAGGTGCACTGCGTGTTGGGCGAGTAGTAGCTGGGGTAGTGTGGGGTGCCGATCTTCCCCTGCAGCTCCAGGTTCTCCCGCAGAGTTATGTTCACTTCACAAGCTGTAAATACAGACATTCAAAGCCCTGCTCTCTGTCAGCTCAGCCTCAGCCCGGGGAGGGCATGTACCTGCCTTTTACTGACTACCTCTGCCATCCAGAATGAATTCATCCCCTGAGGGATGCAGCACCTCTAGGAGCTGTGATACTGTAGGAGAAAACCAATCTTCTCCCTGTAACTATAGCCACTCTCCTCCAGGTTTCCTCACCTTTGAGGGGCACCACCTGTGCTGAGAGGATGAAGGGGTCATAGTAGCTGTACATGGCTTTCTTCCACACAATGGACATGACAGGGCCAGATGAAAGGACTTCGACGATGGGCTCCTGCCGGCTGCAGCCATAGATCCTCAGGGGAAAGAGATAAAAGGATGAGAGTGAAGCAAGCAATAAACAAATGAAAGAA
Organism: Ploceus nigricollis; assembly: GCA_013399945.1. Taxonomy (NCBI): domain Eukaryota; kingdom Metazoa; phylum Chordata; class Aves; order Passeriformes; family Ploceidae; genus Ploceus; species Ploceus nigricollis. The sequence continues at coordinate 26,529 of VXBC01002315.1, forward strand.
AAGAATGAGAAAGAGAGGCAATGGATATCTGTGCAATCCACAGATAGCAGCTGTAAGGCAAAGGGCCAACAGCGACAGCTCCTGCAGCATGGTGGTGCGAGACACATCCCACATCAGTGACTTCAGCTGATCACCAACAGGCAGGCTGTACATCAAGGAGAGCCTCCTCTGATGTCATCTGACACCTTCCCCTTCTGTGGTGTGTCGTGCCATCCTGCCTGTCTTCCCCACCGTGTTCTGCCTGCTCAGGAGGTACCTACGAGGTGATGAGGTGTTTCTCCAGGGGCCCGGCTGCGTCGTACATTGCCAGGCGGTCCCTGCAGTCAGGCAGAGTCCACTCCAGGCGTAGCTTGATCATGTAGCCCTTGAGGCCATGGAGGTGCCAGAGACAACTGGAGGCCAGGTAGTCAGGGCCCTCTAGCCTTAGGATGTCATCCTCCTGGACATAGCTGTACCTGTAGCAACCTGAAATAGACGTGGTTGTAAGAGATATTAAGGTATGGGATTGTCACTTGGTGTATCAGTGTAAGCCCTTTCTTAGGGTAAGGCTGACTCATCCCAGTGATCTCGGTTTACTTTTACGTATGTTGTGGTGGCACTGATCCTTTTGTACCATTGCCCCAGTTTCTCCAAGAACTGTCCCCTCTTCCTTGGTTAACCTAATACTACCTCAGGCTTTAAATATCAGCACAGCACAGTTATCTTCTACTGGCTTTATTTACTTTTTCACCTCTTTCTCCTCTCAGCCCCATATTCTTCCTGGCTTTAGATCTCCCTCATCTGAATTCCAGGTTTCAGAAGACCTTCACAACAGGATTTTTGAGTAAATATCAGCTTAAAGGTGAGCTTCTAACAGCATATCTAATGCAAGCTGCCAGACAGAGAACTTACAACACTGCCTGAAATTACTAAAAGCATCTTCAAACATTGCCAAGACAACAGACTCCTAAATGAGGCACATCCAGTGCAGAGCCATGCAGGAAACCCCACCCCAGTCAGCAGCATTGCATGGGGTCTGGAATCAGCACTGTGGTACCAGTATACCCAGCTATTTCACAGTTCTCATTAGGACCAGGACAAGTCTGAGGTGGCTGCATTGCCCCTGGCAGCTGGCATCTCTGCCCAGAGCCATCCAGTACATAGCAGTCATGTAATTTGGATCTGGCCAATCAGCAGCACTGGTGCTCCCTTGCTCCTATTTTCCCCTTCCCAGGATTTACAACTCCAGGAGGCCAACAAGCTTTCTGTCCCCTGTGAAAATCCCTCCCATAAAGTCATGAACTCAAAAGGAAAGGAGAAGGTAGCCTACCCAGAGTGGATTGCAGCACTACTATGTCTTTCACACTGGATTCTGTTAGAAAGAAAATATATAAAGGAAGATAAAGAAAAATATAAACTGGATTAAAAAAAAAGATAATCTGATCACCTAGCATGGTAGGTGAGGACTCTCTCCCTTCCTTATGTAACTACCTCACTTAGAGCTTCAGCATGGGGCATCCTCCAGGTACCTCCCTGTCGGCTCTCAGGGACCTGTTTCAGTCATGCCTTCCCCAGCCCATCTCTCTGGGAATTTTTTCTGCTCCTGACCCAAATCCAACAGCTCTAATTCTTGCTTTCCAGCCCACCAGGGACTTCTCTGCTTTTTTCCTTCCCCATTTTGATGTGCTGTTCCAGGACCTCTTCCCCTTCCCAGGAGGGCAGGGCATTGCTTCAGGCAGTCATTCCCCTCCTCTGCCAGCCACATCACAGGGCACAACCCCACTTCCCAGAGCCTTCACCATCTGCTGTCCCACTTTAAAGAATGCCCAGTCGAAAATGTGGGAGTCATTGAGGGGGGAGAAGGAGTTCTCTTTTGATGACCACTGTGCAATGAGCAATTCAACATCCTTGTAGAGTCCATCTTTGGAGAAGGGAGTTGCAGGGAAAGTGACCATCAGGAGCTACAAGTCTGTGCACAACAGCCGCAGGGTGGATAACACTTTAAGAGAGCTGGGATTTCCTCCAGCCTCCTAGCTGAACTGGAATCAGCCAGAGATCAGGTGCTACTGGGAATAATTGCCAAAATAAAAGGCACTGTGAGGTCAGCTGGGTGTGAGGATTGTTGTTGAGGGCTTGCCTAGGTCAGGGCTTTGGTAGCTTCCAAGCAAATCTGTGGGGAGAGATGAGTTGTTTTGTCATAGCAAAAACAGTTGTTGTGGAAAATAGGATCCTGCAGGCATAAGGCAGACTCCTAGGAAAGCTCATGTGCTGTAGGGAATAGTCTGTGCAGAGCTGGTAGTAAGTACTCCTTTATCTGAAGGTAATAAAACCGAGTTCCTGTAGAGAACAGCAAGTCCTGAACGATTTTTGGGGAAGGGGAAGCTAGTGTACTGGGGTGAGTGTGGCTGGTAGTGAGATAAAGCACTGGCGATGTTGGAGACGTTCCTGTAGCAGTCAGTGGTTTAGAGCAGAGTTCAGAGCTGAGCAGGCCGGCAAGAGTCTGCCGGAAAGCAATGAAGTGCTAATGACCTGCTATGAGCTGGCTGTTTCTCCACTCCAACTGCACAGGGCAAATGAAACCAGAGGTGAAGGCACTGGCTGGAGGTCACCCTGGCTCAACAGTATAAGAAATTTCTGGCTTTTGTCTCAGTTATCAGACTGTACTTCTGACTGGAGAGGGAAAGGACTAGGGAAAGCAGAAGGAGCTGGATAAACTACAACTGGTGTGTTAAGTCCAAAATAGAAAGAAGTGTGGTCTGCTGAAATGAATAAAACAGTGAAACAGATGAAAAACAAATAAGAGGGAACTGGGAACAGCTAAAATTATGGCACCATCATTTTTATTTGTTTATGAGTTGCATTATGAAGTGAGCAAATAAAAGGAAAATGCTAGATGGGCTGACTTGGAAGGATTTAGCATATTTCTTTGTGATATCTTTGTAAAGAAAGTTCATTTAAATTGGCTGAGCATAGGATCTGGTATGCTGGAAACAAATCATAAGGAGAAGTAAGGAACTAATGGTAACTGTGGGAGGAGATGTCTTGATGAGATGCTAATGCAGCTTCTGACTAAGACCTTTAAATGATGGTCTGGATGAGGGAGTGAAAATAATTTAGAGGAAATCGAATTTTCTTTACAGGCACCAAAAAATGACCCACAAAACAACTGGGATGTGGGGGTAAAAGTTAAAGAAAGTACGGGTAGCATATAAGAAAAGAAGCTTCATCTTAGAATAGTGCAAGATCACATGCCTGGGGGGAAAAAAAACCCCAAACAACTTGGAGATTTAACATCTCATGGGAAGAAGAAACTTGGAAACAGGAGTCCCAAGAGGAGGAGAAGAAACACAGTGTCTTTTAAAACCTGTGAGAGTTGGTGCTCTGTAAGAGGGATCAGACTAGGCTGACAAGTTAAGCCTCATTACAACGATCAAATATAAATTCCAGTGGACTTGTATGCATTGACTACATAAACATCCCTAGTCCCTTACCTAGCACCTACTCTGGAGCAGTTTTGCATGGGTGGCTTTTTAAACAGGCTGTGACCTTCACTGTGAGCAACAATAAATAATCCTTAAAATCATATGTCAGGAACTGAAGTGACAAGGATGCTTTGTCTCAGAGGAAGACTTAGTGGTGACTCAGATATGTTGCTTTTGTTCTCTCTATCAAACAGTCTGGAATAATCTCTCAAAGGAAAGTAGCAAACCTAAGTGCTTGGTATTTTCAAACTGAGCTGATCAAAGTCATGACCTGTCTAAGACCTTGCTCTACAAAAGCCAAAGCTGATGGGTGAAAAAAGAATCACCTATCTGATCATGGTCAGGTGTATCTCCAATAATTTTAATCCTTCAAAGGAAGGATTTTTTCTCTTTTTTTAAAATCAAACTTCAGTCCTTCTCTATGAGGAAAAAATGCATAAAATTGTATCTCCTGATCCTTACTATTTCTCTCATCTTCTTCAGGTTTCCTCTGTCTCCTTCAATAGACTCCTGGCCTTTTCTCCTAACTTTCTACATGGTGGAGCATTTCTGACTGCTCAGGCCACAGCTGAGCAGCTGGTACTTACCCAGGAGAACCAGAGAGTCTGGGTTGACCCTGTATTCCTTCTGGTAGGACAGGCTGCCCGAGCTGTTGAAGCTGGTGGAGAGCTCTTGATGGAGCACTGTGTTTACCCTCTCAGCAGTTGTCTCCTTCTGCTGACTCTCGGGGATTTGGAGGGTGAACCAGAAGAAGAAGGTCAGAGCTCCCTCCCTAACAGAGAAACAGCATGTAAAATATTTTTGCTCTCCATCTCCAGAATTACTGGAGAGACAAACCCTGGAGAATTACCCTCCCCACTATTTTTCCATAAATCAGACATATCTGTGTAGATTTTCCAACTCTGCTGCTGTGACCCAGAGGAACCTCTCTGACTGGGGCAGGAGAGCTGCAATATCCATGGTGTGAGTCAGTGCTTTGTGAGAAGAAGCCTTTCCATGCCATCTGGCTTTAGTGATGACCATATGAGCTCAAATTATTATGATAATTAATCAAGACTAGTCTAATGAGTAGTCTCATTTCAGGTAGAAATGACCTTTGAGTACTACTGACCAGGGGTTGAAAAGAGAAGCTCAAGACTTCACTGTCTCATCTCCCAGTGGTGACAAGTGGATGATTTACAACCAGGTACCTTACCAGAACCCATTAATGCTGGGCAGGCTAAAGCTGCAGGAGACAGTGCCTGGGAAAGTTCTGTTCAACCAGCTGGCAGAGAAAATTGGCTGGGGGAGGGCAAGGACATGTTGAAACACATCTTTGCTCAGTAAAAGGCTAGAGCAAGATGTGCAAGTGAAACTTTTCTCCTCCAGCCAGCACAAGAAAACGGAATTACATCAAAGTTGGAATGTTCCTTAGGTAAAGGACAAATTTAGGGGTGTGGTTTTCCATAGGAAAAAAATCAGAAGCAAATGACCATCAGTCTGGAAATCATTTCTACTATCCTGTTCTACTGTTATGACCTGCAAAGCTGTAGTCCCACATCTGTCCCATTCCACTGTTATCCTGTTCCCAGGTGGTCCAGGCTTCTTGGCGGGAATAACTTTTCCATGCTGCATTCTGGCCTCTCCCTTCTGGTGCCTAGAGTTAGGCCATAAAATAGCTTTCTTGAATTAGAAAAATTAATTTCCAGCTGCTTGGTTTCTACTGACAATGCCAAGACATTTTTTTTTTATCTCTTCCCAATGATTTTTTTTTTACTCTCTTGAACTTTTGCCTCTCTGAAAAATTTCTCAGTTTTGGCTTTTCATCATGACCTGGGATGAAGAGGAACATCAAAATATCCCCAGCTCTATTATGCTGGAACCGTTCGGAATCTGGACTGTCCAGCCTAGTTTGGAGGTCACGGCAGAGACTGCAGAAGTTTGTCATGGGCAGATTTCAGTGAAACCAGAGTACAATTTACTGGAAGCTTTCACACAGGAACAAGCAAATATGCTGTGGGTGCTACTCACCCAAAGGCATACACCGTGCTCGAGTTGTAGTACCGACCCAGCTCCGTGGCACGAATCAGCTCCTTCAGCTGCAATGAGAACATGTCTGATAACTACAGGGCAGTGTTACAGTGGCTGATGTGATCTTTCATCCCTCTTGCTGTACAGGCCCACCAAGCCTGCCCTTGGATGGGGGTGCCTGACCCCTTCCTCCTTCTACTCACTGAGACTGCCCTCACCATGTTCTGGAGCTTAGCTGACTCCACCCAGAAGGCTCTGGACTCCACCTGCCCGAGGTCCGGGGAGTACCGGCGGTTGAGGACCTGGAGGCTGCCACAGAAAAACTGCAGGATGGATGGCTCCAGATGCCATGGCCTGTAGTCTGCCAAGAGAAGACACTACTGGGTTACCTTAGGGATACGTAGGAAAGAGGGGGTTACCCCTGCGTATGACTGTCTAAAGGCCACCCAGTGTCACAACCCAGTGCTCTGGGCTGGGCATTGCTTTGACCACCCCCCCTCCACCTCCTGCTGGGGGGAAAAAACATGTGAATTTTTACCTAGGAAATACCAGGTTGCTGCAGCAGCTCCAGCCAGCACAAGAAAGGCTATCCCAAGGGGCACATAGCGGAGGCAGCGACGTGAGTTGGTTTCTGATTTGTCATTTGAGAGGGAGCTGGAGTCTTCCTCCTGTTCCTCGGCCTCCATCAGGCGCGTCTGGTGACACAGCATGCCAGGGTCAGGCTGGTTTTTCTGTTTCCCTTTACACCCTCTCTGAAGGTATTATGCCAAATCTGTCCTCCTCTCCCAAGATCTATGGCCCCAAGAGATCACTGTGCAAATCACTGAAGACTTTGCTCAGAGCAAATGTGAGTAAAAGTGCTAAATCAGTGGGAGACAGGCTTCCAGGACACTGTCTTGTCTACATCTCCTGGTAATCCATTGGTATTCAAAGGCATTCCCTGGGTTTTGCTTCTGTCAAAAGTGAAAATTAGTACAATAATAAATTTCTCTGAATACAAAAGTGTATGGGAGTTGTTTTAAAACAGGTATTTTTAATCTAGAAATCAATGCAGAAGAAAATCGGTGACCTGAAATGTGAGCAAAAGCTGCACAAAGCAGCCACTGCCTGGGAACCTGAAGTTACACTTTGCCTGCTGTGCCATTTTTATCTTGATCCCTAAAAGTAAGCAAACGTTGCCATTCCCACCAGGCCGTGTGTTCCCAGGCAAAGCCAGTGCTGGCACTGGCTCAGTAGCTGAGCTAATGAGAAAAGAGCACCTGAATAATGTTCAGCCCTTCACCACCACCTGCTTGTGCCAGGGGATACCTTCTGTCTTCCTTTGCCCCTCATCTCCCCCACGCTGCTTCTTTTGCTTCTTCCTGACTGCTTCTCTTCTGTCAGCCCCACACTCTGAGGGTAAGAAATACCATTGCCTAAGAAAGCCACATTAACACTGGTTTTGTCACCTACTTTCCTTCTCCTTTCCTCTGCCACCACATAGTACATGCTAGCCCTCAAAGGTTTTCTGTTTCTGTGGTTGAAGAGGAAAGGGATGTGGATGCATTTGCATGGGAGAACACAGAGGTCTTGTGGAATGCTTGTGTCCTGTCTGTGTGTAAGTCGTCTTTGTTCCCAGTGCTGCATGTGGACATGGGGAGAGGAGTGCATGGGAGGGATTTGCTACACCTGAGGGAAGAGGTGGCTGGCCTCATGCACGTTTTAGCCCATGTGGATGCCACTGAGCATCACTTGATAAGGATGAGTGGGCTTTTCAGCCTCCTCCCCCCAGTTACAGAGCCCCAAGCCCTCCAGGCTGCCTTGCAACATGGAGACACATTTGCAGAATATAACACCAGGTAACTCACACCAGAACATTAAACCCAGCCTGGTGAACATCCACACTCGGACGAGCAGTCACACATCCCCTTGCTCTAACACACCCTTCCAGAGGGGCAGGCGTACAAACAGGCCCAGCACACAGACTGCCCTCCCTTGCTCCTTGTGGGGCACCTTTCTGTGCAACCCCTGGGAAGGGTCTCCTCCCCAAGGAGCCAAACTGGGTAGTCCAGGAGAGCAAGGGCACTTCTCCGCTACCCCGGCATCCCTTCAGAAACAGCAGGCATAAGCACACAGCCGCAGATGGAGGGGCAGGGGAGGGAGGGCAGGAAGCAGCAGAAGAGCCTCTTTGTTAGTAGATTTGATGGCAGGCACTGGGGTTTCCCCCAGAGCTGCAGACCTACCTCTAAAGCTTGCTGCTGCCTGTGAGACCTGGCCCACACCCTAAGTCACACCTGCAGGGAGTGGGGGAGGAAGCAGGACATCTATTTACCCAGCTCAAGGTCTCCTCAGTGATCAATAACCTGGTGCCATGTCCCTTCAGCTCGGCCTTTGTCCCGCACCATCCTGCTGCAGTGGGTCAGCTTACCCTGCACAATGGCTGTTCTCTTTTCTGAAATGGATGGTTTGGAGGCTTAAAGCAGGAGAAGATCTGCAGGCTGAGCAGGGGAAATCCAGAAAAAGTCAAGGTAGGAGCACCTCTAGCTGTGCAGAGAAGAGCAATCCAGGAGAGTGGTGCAGATCTCTTCCATTGTCCTCCTCAGGGGACGGGGAGTTGCTGAGCAACTGCTGTATTTCTTAGCCACCCTCTTTGGTCCCATCGGTGTGTGCTCCCCAGCACAGGGATGGAGCAGGTGCTGGCTGGCAGGGGTAGATGGCTGGAAGGAGGGAAGACAGCAGTAGGGAGCAGGTCTGGTCACCACAGCGTTCATCAGATGAAAGCAAAGCACAGTGCCTCTCAGTGCCAACCTCAGAGACTCCCTCTTGTCTTCTAACTCTTCTTGCTGTCCAGTCTCCTGACACTGGGCTCCCCACACTCAGCTGCACCACCAGTCACACCTGCCTGCAGCATCTGCTTTTCTTCCAGCCCCAGGTCCTCCTCAGCTACTTTTCCTACACGACCTTCTGCTTACAATCCTGCAGGTCTGTATGTGCCCCTTTGTTTTTCACAGAAAGCAGAGACACTGCGGCTAGAGCAGAGTAAACAGAGTTATTCTGTCAATAAATGGGTGACTGCTGACCCCAGGCTGAGCTCTAGCCAGTGACATCGACCTGGGGTTGAGCTTATTTGGGCCAAGGCTCACTTGGGCTCATTTTGGCAGCTGTGCAGGGATAGATATTTTTCAGCTCTGTCACTGGACCAGGTTTAGTCTGGGACTGCATGAAGACCAAAAGCCATTGCTGTAGTTGCCTCATGGTGGATTCTAGTAGATAAACATTAAATGTAGGTAGAAAGCTGTAGTGTTTGACTGGGAATGCTTTCAGAACTACTCAAGAGATTTGAGTCCTGATTTCACTTTTAAAAGTTACTTTGAACCAGAATTTCCACAGATAATGAGGGACAGGCAGCATCTTTAGGCACGTATGTATTCATATATAGCTTTTCTAAGTTTACATTATGAGGGGCTTGCCACAGTGGGTCAGAACCCATCTGAGGGTATTTCTCAATGCCAAAGACCTTACTTTTTTGAATTAAATTTTCCTGGAAAGAAGAATCTTCAATCTCTGGTGTTTTCAGCAGAACAAAAAATCTAGAATCTCAATCTGATCTATCTAAGCAAGCATACCACAACTATCACCACAGGCTTTTGAATCAACCAAGGACCCAAACCCTTGATCAGATCTGACTTCAGAGGAATTTTTTTTACTGCAAGTACCCCTTGCTTTCTGTTTCTCCACGGCAAAAAAAAAGGAAGAGGTGTGGGAGGAGGCTGAGAGTGGTATCTATTTATGAACAAGGTATCTTGGAAAGGAGATGAGAGATGTGACAGCTATCTTTGCTGTCTCTAAGCTTAAGATAAAGAGAGGACTCGTGCCTGTGGCTGTTAGCTCGATATTTTCCGCACCAATATTTTCCACACGGTGCTGTTGCTCAGCTTTGGTTTGCCCCTGGCACTGCCGGACACGGCCGTAGCGTGTTTCTGTGGGTTTGCGAACCACACACCGTGTTCTCATGGGCTCGAGAGGGGACTCACTGCTCCCCGTGTGACATTTCCAAGGGGCTCTTGGGAACCCAGCAGCAAAAGGTCCCCAGATCACTGAGAGTGGCATTGACAGCCCGCGTTACTCACGTACGAGACCACATGATCTCGTCTTCCTGGAAGAAAGGTCCGGTTATCGCCAGATCTGACGCTGAGCGCTTCCTGCCGCGGTGTGTCACACATTCACACCCAGCATGGCTGCGAAGGCTGTGCTCACAGCCTGCCGGCTCCAAAGCTGACAACATTTTCACAAAAAGCAACCGGGGGGGGCGGGGTGTGAAAAAATACTGAGCCAGCAGGACAGTCCTCAGGAGCCTGCAACAGGATCACCTCTAACTCTTCTTTTTCAGGTGTCTGAGTCCCTTGGGGCAGGGAGTAGGAAGGAGAGGTAAGGGTTTATTAGTCCGAGCAAAACTTTACCTAGGTCCCTATTTAGAAAAGTTGTTAATCATTTTCCCTCACCCAAAAGACAGAAAAACCACTGTAGATTACTTAATATTTTGTTTATTTACAAAGAAGCAAACCTGGGTTTTTGTACTCATCTTAGCAGCAAGATGTACTCAGTAAGAGTACAGATATATAGTTTGGTCATGCAGAGAGAAAATTAGAAAGGAGAAAGTCCAGCTGGAACTCAATCTAGCTACTGTCATCAAAAATAACAAATACATTAATAACAAAAAGAGGGTCAAGGAGAATCTCCATCCTTCATTTGACTTGGCAGGGGAATATTGTCATCAAGGATGAGGCTGAGCTACTTAATGCCTTCTTCGCCTCAGTCTCTAACAGCAAGACGAGATGTCCCCAGGGTACCCACCCCCCTGAGCTAGAAGACAAAGACAGGGAGCAGAATAAACCCCCTATAATCCAGGAGGAAGTAGTTAGTGACCAGCTGTGCCACTTAGACACTCTTTTGGGCTGGATGGGGCCCACCCAAGGGCACTGAGAAAACTGGCAGAAGAGCTCACCAAGCCACCTTCCATCATTTATCAGCAGTCCTGGCTAGCCAGAGAGGTCCCAGGTGACTGGAGGTTAGCCAGTGTGACACCCATCCACAAAAAGGGCTGGAAGGAGGATCAGGGGAACTACAGGCCCGTCAACCTGACCTTGGTGCCACAGAAGATCATGGCACAGGTCACCTTGAGTGCCATCACACAGCAGGTGCAGAACAACAAAGGGATCAAGCCCAGCCAGCATGGGTTTAGGAAAGGCTTGTCCTGCTTGACCAGCCTGATCTCCTTCTAAGACAGGGTGAACTTCACTTAGTGGAAGAGGGAATGGCTGTGGATGCTGTCTACCTAATCTTTGGTAAAACCTTTTACACTATCCATCACAGCATTGTCCTGGAGAAACTGGCAGCCCATGGCATGGATATGTGTACTCTTTGCTGGGTAAAACGCTGGCTGGATGGCTAAGCCCAAAGAGTTGTGGTGATTGGAGTTAAATCCAGCTGGCAGCCAGTCACCAGCGGCGTTCCCCAAGGCTCAGTATAGGCACCAGATCTGTTTAGTATCTGTTGAAAATCTAGATGAGGGGATCAAGGGCTCCCCTTTAGTCAGTTTACAGACGACACCAAGCTGGGCAGAAGATCTGCTGCAGGGTAGGAAGGCTCTGCAGAGGGGTCTGGACAGGTTGGATTGATGAGCCAAGGCCAATGGTATGAGGTTGAACAAGGTGCCAGGTCCTGCTGGCAACAGGGTTGCAACAGCAACAATGCTGCAGACTGGGAGGAGAGTGGCTGAAAATCTGCCCAGTGGGAAAGGACCTGGGGGTGCTGGTTGACAGTGGCTGAGCCAGGTGTGCCCAGATGACAAAGAAGGCCAATGACATCCTGGCTTGTACCAGGAATATTGTGGCCAGCAGGGCCAGGAGAGGGATCATCCCCCTGTACAGAGGCCACACCTCAAATCCTCTATTCAGTTTTGGGATGCCCAGTACAAGAAGGATGTTGAGGTGCTGGAGCATGTCCAGAGAAGGGCAATAGAGATGGTGAAGGGTATGGAGCACAAGCTGAGGGATTGTTGGGGCTGTTTAGCCTGGAGAAAAGAAGGCTCAAGGATAACCTTATTGCTCTCTACAACTCTCTGAGAGGAAGTTGTGGCAAGGTAGAGGTCAGTCTCTTCTTCCAGATAACAAGTGATAGATCAAGAGGAAAAATACTTCAAATTGCACCAGGGGAAGTTCAAGTTGGATATCAGGAAAAATTTCTTCACTGAAAGAGTGGTTAAACATTGCAATAGGCTCTTCAGGAATGTGGTGGAGTCACCATCTTTGGGAGTGTTCAGAAAACAAGTAGATGTGGCACTTTGCAATATAGTTTAGTGGGCATGGTAGTATTCAGTCAAAATTTGGACTAGATAATCTTGAAGGTCTTTTCCAACCTTAATGATTCTACGAAGGAAAATAGAAAAGCTTAAGAAAGTCTACATGGGGACAGTGCAGCTTGGATCCTTGGCCCATGTAAGATAGCAAACTGCCCATCAGAGCCAAGGGAGTCAGTGTCTCTTTTCAAAGTCCATCTGGGAAGATTCTCAAAGTACAGGAAACAGCTGGGAAAGCCTTGTGCTTCCCTATCTGGGAAGCTGTGTCTCCTGTTCTCCTGGACACAATGGAGCAGTCTGTGTCTTGAGACAGGTGGTGAAGGAACTGATGGGAGGAGAGGAATAGTTCCTGAAGCCCTCTCAGCAACAAGTAGGCTCAAATCCTCTGAGCAGCTCTTTTCAGGTGAAATCCAAGCCAGTGGGTGACCCTGCACCTGGGACTCGTAATGGCATTCAGGATGCGTACTGCAAGGTCAGGTAGCAGTGTAGGAGCAGGAATCTCAATGCTTGGACAGACAGAGCTAGGAAAGAATTAGTTCTAGTTGACACTCACAGCTGTGACAGAAATGTTAACAAGTTCAATATCCTTGAACTTTTTGGTATAAATTCTCTTAGAAGAGTTTTCGAGAGATAAGAAGAACTCTTAGCACATGGCCGGTATTTTCCCACTGCTGAAAAGTCCAGAAATATGGCAAGAAAATGGACAGACGGTACAAATGGTGAATGCAGGGATCTTCCTCTGCCTTACCATTTTTCTTCTGTGGCTTTTTCTAACCCAGATCAGGGCATGTAGAGGAAGAAGAAAAACGCAGTCTGTGCTATCCCCATTCTCTGCAAGTGGATTGAGGTTTTCTTTTCAGTAAAGGTGCTGATTCGTGGGTTAGTTTTCTGGGCTCATTCACCACATCTTCGCTGCTAATTAGGCAATGGTTTCCCTTGAGCAGTGGAAGGAATGGGCAGCACTGCTGTGATGTTTTCCACTTACACAGGATGTGGGATGAACTATTCTGCAATCAGCTTATCATAGTCAAATAACTGTAGTTTGCCAGCAGGGCAGAAAGGCTTTCGATTTCATGAAAAATATTGTAGCAAGAATGGGAAACTCTGTGAGTTCTTTTTACTGCCACCATCAAGCTGGAGGAAAGAGAGAGAGGGAGGGGATTTCCCCAGTATTTTTAACTCAGTAATGGGGATTTCTTTTTTACACTGCACTGCTTATACAGCTGATGCAGTTGTGGCTCTGAGCCGACCTTAGAGACTCTAAGATCTGGACTCTAAAGTCTAAAGCTGGACCAAGTAGCTTAGAATGTAATTTCTGATTAAAACTTGAAGTGGGGACATCACAGAAAAAAATCACACCCTTGTTCAGTCAGGAGGAGATGTCTTCATCCATTTCATCATCACCCCCAGCACTGACTGGCAGTGCTATTGGCTCCTGTACAAAATCTCAGGTCCACATCTTCAGGCATTTCTCCATCCCATTAGAGGTTTTTAGGCCAGTATGAGGCAAACTGATCATATGCCTGCTCAGCCTCAAAGCTGAGTGCTATTTTACACCAAAATGCAGAGCATGGAAGTGCTGGCACAGTCTCCTACTGGGAGCTGGGAAGGGGAAAATGAATTGGTGAGCTTTGGAATGTCACTTGAGAAGTGTGAGGAGTTTCTATGCCATCAGAGCCAGTATTAACAGAGAAACAGATTTGCTTATGAAGATAAGTCCTTGTTGGCCGGTGTTCTCCAGCCTCATTAGTGAGCAGTCCCAGTGGGATTGATGCTGAAGTTACATTCATGTCCTGAGGAGAGAAACTGTCCATCTAGCCTTCCCTGCAGAGGTGGCCTTTCCCACCTGTGGGTCTCCTCTAGGCAGAGCCTAGACAGAGCAATGGCTGTACTGGCTTTGGAGGTCCCTCAGAGAAAGGTAGGCACCAGTGTTTGGGACCTGGTTGGAGAAGGCTGTTTTGCATGGATCCTCATCCTGTTTTTGTGTTAGAGGTGGAGGCTGGGAGAAAGAAGAGGTAGCATTTGCTGCTGGTGTGCAGGGGTCAGTTGGAGGCCCCCCCTTCCCACTCCACTCTGTTACACTGACAGTTTTGCTGTCCTGCACGTCCCGTGGGTCAGGAAAGTCAGTGTCCGGCTGGCACACAGCCTGAGCAGGTTGTGAAACTGCTTTGTCCATCACCTTCTCATCCTGTTCCAGAACGGGTGCTGGTGAAGTGCCTTCACTTGACTGGAGAGCCCCAGGAACAGCCATGGCCTGCTGGGCTTCACCTGCTGTCTCTTCCATGAAGGAGCTCTTTCTGAAGCCCTGGGTTGCCTCCATACAGTGAAAGAAGTTGTTGGGCAACACATTCATGTCCTCCGCCAGTGTGCAGAGGTCTGGGGAGGGGAGAGCCTGGTAACAGTCGCCATCCTTGCTGCCACTGCCCTCCTGGCTGAAAGGCTCGTAGGTGAAGTAGACCTGACAGGGCTCGATCTCAAAGGAGTTGGAAACGTGGAAGAAGAAGTAGCCTTGGTTGGTGAAGCAGCTGGATCCAGAGTGCACACTGGTTTCTATGGGAGGATCAGGAGTCAGGGTTCCCTTTGAAAGTAGAAACTGGGATTCTTGGTCATTCTTCTGCATCACCTCGAGCATGGAGATCTCTGGGATTGTGCTGTTCACGCAGTAGGAAGATGTGGAAAATGGGGAGGAGAGCCATTTCTGGTGGGGAAGAAACACAAGAGAGAGACTGTGACTACCAAAGTATAGCACTCAGAGAGGAACCAAAGGTTTCTTCTACTGACTGGCCACAGCAATCAAGTGACCTCTTTTCTGTCCAAGAAAGGGTTACCAGAGGTGGTGGGGAGGGAAATTCCCATTCATGATGTCTCATCTGCAGGATTTTCAGAGAGAGCATGTCATTCTGTCACATTAAAATTAAGAGTGGACCTTGTCAGCCTATGTTTTGAGATTTCTGGAGCAGAGAATTTTAGATGGAGAATTAAAGTGAAACAAAGGGAATAAAAAAGGTAGGAAAAACCTTTAGAAGACCAAAAGGTGAAGCGAAGCATGAAAAACAGTATTGAGGTGCATCTCATGCAATCTATTCCTAGGTGCTGAACAAGTTTCTGATATATCCACATGGCCATATGCAGATTTCTTGTCTAAAGTGCTCTTCCAGGCCCCTTGTGCCTAATTTTCATAGTCATCATGAGCAACATCCTTCAGTGCATCATTATCCTTAAAAATAAACTGGTTTTGATGACACCCAAATCCATTGCCTTTATGGCTTGTAAAGCAAATTTTTCAAGTTCTTTCTGCACTGATAAAGTGTCTTGAGTGCCTGCTGCACAACCTCGTCCCCCTACTCTGTACTCTTTCCCTGCAGTTTAAGCTTTCTAAGCCTTTTTACACCTTGGCTTTTCCAAAGCTTTGCTGTTTCTGAACCCTCTGCAGTTTGTTTCCGTCCTTCTTAAAGAAGATGCCCCTTGGGATCACCTCCCACGTCTTGCATCTGACGCTCCCTCTAATGCTGCACAGAATGGTAATTGTCTCTTTGCAGCTGCCCATACTCACAGAGAGCCTAGGGGAGGGGAATAGTGGAGTGGGAAAAGAAGGGAAAGAGACAAGAATGCAAGGAATAGCTAAGTGCTATCCAGTGTGATGGCAATTCACATCAGGAGCAGAGGAGAAGCTCACAGCAGGAAATCTGGGGAAGAGCTGGGCAGCCTAGGGCAAGTAGGGAGGCACTGAACTGGGAGGGAGGGAGGTCTTGAGAGGCCAAGCTCCCTCCTGCAGGTCCCTTGTTGTCTCTCAGGCTGCCAGTTATGGGAGCAGGATGCTGTGCTTTGTGTGGTTTGCCATTTCTCCGTTCTGCAATTAGAGATGCCTCGGCTGAGTGTCAGGTTTTAGAAGGTCAGAAAATAGAACTTGAGCAGAGAACCCAGCAGCTGGTGCTACAGGCACACATATCATGTGTGCATGGGTAGGTCTGTCCTGGGCATGTGCAGCTGGATGCTCCTTTCCCTCATTTCTCCCCCCTATGGTTTCATCCCCAGCCCCATACCTGAATGTCACCTCCGTGAACTGAAACAAGTGGGGGAAAAAACTTCTCAGGGTCTGGGATGTGAATCTTCAGGATCTTCTTAAACCTTGGGGAAAGACAATGAGAAGGACAAATGAAGCAGGGCCTGATCCTGATCACTGTCACTGTGGTGGGGGTGAAAGAATGCCCTGCAATTCACAGGTACTGCCTGGGCATGGGGGAAGAGGTAAAGTAAGGTCGAGCCTGAGGGCTGTCCCTCCTCTTGAGTGGTCTGAGAGGGACTAGCTGAGCCACGAGATGTATAGACATGAGACAGATAAACCTGGCACTGGAAAATGCATTTACCTCAGCCTTGTCCCAGGGGAGGGACAACCCCTGGTTTTACTGGTTTCTTCCCTTCCTTGCCTGGTCACCTTAACCTCTCCACCTGCCCCCTTCAGCCCCTGTCCTGATGACAAGCTGAGCAGGCCTCCCTTGTTTCCAAGTTCCCGCTCCTGTGAGCTGCCCCTTCTTTGTTTTGCTGCCACTACAATGACTCAGGACCATGTGGCCTGAGCAGGGCCACCACTGGGAAAGCTCTGCCACAGCTCTCTGTTTTCCTAGCAGGATGCTGCATGGCACAGCTGGGGCACACTGGCCGTGCAAGCCATCTGAGTGAGCATGCCTTGCATTGTCCAGAGGCCTCTCCTTCCCTGGAACCAGTTCGTTGTCACCCTGAGGCAGAATGGAGTGATCTAATCTGCTCCTCAGCTTCTCAGAATGGTTGGATCATCTTGTCATCCTTTGCTGAAGCTTTGCTGTAGGATGTTGTAAGGAAAAACCCTCCTGACCTCTGGAGGCAATCAGTGTACTCTCTGAAGCATCAGAACTTGCTAGCTCTTGCATATAAACTACCTTACATCATTGCAGATGCTATTTTTATTCATGCATGTCTAATCCTTCCTTGCATCTTACCTCAGCATTATTCTGCACTCAATTCCCCTAGGTTAATTATACTTTGTGGAGAAGGAGGCCTTTTTAACTCCCTCTGTGCTGTACATCTAGCACTTCCTCAACTTTGTGTTGTGACTCAGGGTCAAATAGTGACCAGTGACTTTCTCATATCCATCTTCCTTCAGCATGGTTCTCTGTCTTTCCTTACAGAGAAACCATCCAGCCTCTGCAGCTTCATCCCTGAGAATGTTTGTCCTTGCTCCCTGCCATGAATATCAGCACCCTGCTTCTTTACCCCTGACCTGAGATGAGAAAACCTGTGACTGTTTCTAGCCTTGTGCCAAGCTGAGAGGTCACTGTTCCTATTATTGTGTTGAGTAACCTTGTGAGACACTTTCAGTCCCTAATAAAAGCACTGTCTGGGTAGAAACACTGGCAAAGAGGTCTTGAAGCATCATATAGGTTTTATCAGTGTGTGAGGACTGCACAGACCAGGGAGAACAAGAATTGTGCTCCTCACTCAGGAGTTTTGCCTGCAGGCCCAATGTCATTTCATCCTGCCTGAGCTCTTGCTGGAATGTTTAAATGAGAAGGTTGTGGTAACCAGGCTTGCTTGGTCCTCGCTACAGGGAGAGTTCTCAACCCAGTGACCTGCTTTTGAAGAGGCAATTTTGATGCATCCCTGCCAGGAAACACCACTCTAACCTAACCCCTGGGCAACAGATGTGCTGAGGCAGCTGCTTTAAATTTAGCCAGGGCATGGCACCAGGGCATGGCACCAGGTCACAGGAGCATGGCACAACAGAACAGTGCTGGTGAAGCCACGTCATCTTGGGTGGTGTTATTTTTCCACAGGAAAATATCACTCTCAGAAGGTTGGGCTATAAAACATAAATTGGTTGGCTTAAAGCCATCTCTATCCTCAGTAACGCCAGGTAAAAAATAATCTGAGTTTTGAGAATACCCACAAGATATAGGAGAGGAACAGAAATGTAAACTTAATTCTCAATTACCATTTCAGGGTCCGTAAGTTAATGAGGAAGGCAGTCCCAATGATCACAAAGATGAAGGTGCTCACTATTAGGACTGGCAGGACTGGCTGGGATGTTCCTGCAAGATGAGAAAGAATGAGGAAATGGCTGTTAAAATCTAACCAGGATTCTGTAGATAGAAGCTGCAGCCCTTTCATGGCTGTTCAAGGTGATCAAAGTGGGCCTTTGTTATAATTTTATACAATATTATAATATTATCTAGAATTATACAGGTCAGAGTATATCTGAGTTCTGCTGTTGTGTAGGGTGCCTTTGAGCTGATATGGGTTTCAGAGTCTAAGCATTGCTTAACAGATAATTTGTGCTGAACAGCTTGAACTCCCTGGTCATTACAGCACCACAGCTAGGGGTGGCCACAGATGAGGTGGCACAGTCTGCTAGTTGAAGTGTCCACCAACCTGTTTCATTGCCAAGGAAAGCAGGGACTCCTAAAACCAGCTAAAGTGGAGTTGGAGGCTTGAAATAGCATTAATGGTCGGTGAGGGAGAGGGAGTCATGGGGTTCACAGGTCTCTGAGAAGGCAAGAGGATAAGGATAGAGAAGGTTAGGAATCAAGGGACTGGCTTCTTTCTTTGGAGAGGTGTAGGGAAGCATTAGGAGGCTAGGAAGGTTACAGCTTTACACCATATTTTAGTACTCGGATTGTAGGGTTAGGACAAAGAGCCTGGGTTCCCACATTGCCAGGGCTGCCAGCACTCCTCATGCTTGTTTGGCATCATCTCAAACATTCCTTAATCTGTCTCTTTCACACATATCTCCCCAGTGCACCTTTGCTTGGTCTTGCTATTCTGGTGCCTATTTCCTCTGCCTGCCCCTCATCTCCTCCCATCCCTCGTGTCCCTTGGCCTGGTCATGCAGAGAATCTCTGGAGCAGTTAGGAGAGAACAGAGAAAAATAAAGGACGGAGGGGACATTTTTAGCACATTCTTTCTTTCCCTGTCCTTGAGATGCTACTCAGATCACTTTGTCTCCTCTGCCTCTGGTACCCTGGTTATCTTTGGGTCTTGGTTGCTATGACAACTGGTTGTGGCTGTATCCTATTCACTGACATCACACACTGTCAAAATTTGATCGCCACAGCAACACAGTGCCCTTTCTAAACATAGCTCCTCTGTTTATACCAAGACCAGGAACAACAGGGAGGGGTTGGGCAGGGGCAGGATGGGGGCAACATGAGAAGGAATAACCTCTACCTGCTTATTTTTTGGAAAAAAAAATGACAGGGGCCACAGCCACTGACTCACCGAAGGGCGCTATCTTCCAAGGCTGGAAGTTCATACAGTGACTGATGCAAATCTCAGGAGACCTTTTTTGAAAGGGTCTTATCATGCATCTAAGTCAGTAAGTCTCTCCCAGTTTCCACGAGACTTTGCTTCCCAAGCTTGGGTGTTCCTCAGCTCAGAACCTGAGAGCTGTTTCACTGCATTTCACTGATCAATACCTCCACTGAACTGGGCCATTTTAGGAAGCTGGGAGAATGTTCCCAGGTAACATTAGCATCGGGGAAAATGCCAATCCTGGCCATTGCTTCTGCTGGTTAGACAGCTGGCCTTAGTGCTCTGGGGAAGCAGTCCCTGATTTATATCTTGTGGATTTTGCCTGGCTTCTGGAAGTCAGAGGGGCTTTGCTGGGGTCAAGGAGTCTTTGCCCTTAAGCTGTGATGCTGAGATGATCTCATCTAACTGATCAGGAGGGACAGTTCTCAACCTTTCTATTACTCTTTGGTCAACACAGTTCTCCCTACACATCTTCCTTCAGTTTCTCACCCTGTTTACCCTGAGTTCCCATTTTCCCCTCCAGGTCAGACTACCTGACTTACCCTTATGGTCAGCGTGTGTCCTCCACAGGACTGGCTTGCTCCAGTCACTCCACACGCCTTTGTAGTGGCCTCTGGCACTTGGCCTTGCACGGACAGCTGCCTCGTATTTTGAGTTGGGTGAGAGTCTCTCAAATTTTGTCCACATCTGGTCCTGTTCAATGGGCAAGTTTGCAGCCTCCTGGGAGTAGGGCAAATTTAGAACGTCGTCAACACCCTGGTTTACAGCCTCATGTACCCATCTTCTCCAAAACCCTCAGAGAAGACTTGTCTCAAGTCCTTACACCTCGTGCACGGCTTGTTCACCCTGAAGGAAAATTCTTCTTTGCTTTGCTTTTCCCATCCCTTTCAGGTTTGTCCTGGAACTGTCTGAATTTTTTTGTGACAGCACTAAGTAAAATAGGATCCCCATCTGCCTCCTTGTCATCACCAAACACTGGCAGCGGGTGACACAGATAAAAGAGCAGGGGCTGTCATCCTCTCTCCAGCCTCACCAAAACTGGTCACATCCTGAGAGGAGGCCCAGGAGCAGGTCTTGGGGGACATAAACAAGACCAGGATTCATCCAGGACTCACATGGTAGCACGTCCCAGCTTCCCCCTCTGTACTCACCTCCCAGGACTGACTCACGTGTCGGTACCGCACTTGGTACTCCCGCATCCCATCCAAATAGTGAGAGGAAATATTCAGGCTCCATGTTAGGTTGGAGGTGTTTTCAGTTATGTTAACCAGCTGAAGGTCTCCTGGAGGCCTCAGCTTTACTGGAAAGAGAGAAGAAGCAGGGCTGATATCCCCATACTCTGTCCATAACAGGACTGCACATCAAGCCCCTCAGCAGCAGGACATCTCCTTGAGACGGGTAAACTCACACAGCCAGCAAAACAATGTCCCAAGCAGATGTTTTTCTTCTGGATTAGTGAGCTGAATCCTTTCAGCAAAGACTGAAACATGCCAAAGCTGTCTTAAAGAAGGGTGGAAGCACGTAACTAGAGGTGGCAGAGGAAAAGCAGCAAGACTTTCCATCCTTCCTACAGCACACATTTTTCATGAGAGCAGCTGAGCTATCATTACCAATTTGAAGCCAGATATCCAGGACAGGATGTGGCTGGCATGACATTGCATGATAGAGGAGCAAGTGGCAGGAGTCAACATTGTGCTCATTGTAGCAGGGGACAAGCAAAAGACAAAGACCTAAAATCAGCTGTGGGTCTTGCATAGGAGTGGACAAGGAAGGAAAATTAATTTCCCCCATCCTCTCATGGGGAAGCTTCAGAGACCGGAAGGCAGATGAGTACTCACTATTTGCAAATGGCTCGAAGTTTTTTATTTGCTCAAGTATTTTGGTTTTATTCTCTCCAGTGTGGCAATGGACAGACAAGTTAAGACGGTCTGAAATGGTGAAGCACTGATTCTGCAAGGAAAATTAACCATTAGTGACAATGAAACCTCATGAATAAGCATTCAAATTTCTAAGCATTGCCTATGCATAAGATGATTAGGCATACTTGACAATAAATATGGAAGGTATTTGTGGCAGAAGGGCATAAATCTCAGTGATGAGTGAGGAACCAAAAATTTATATTTCATGTGGTTGGATTTTTTTTGTTTGTTTATTGGCAAGGAGGGCACAAAATATTGTGATACACTAGTTTCTTGGGATTCCTGCATGTGCTGACTAAGCAGGAGAAAAAGTTACTCTCTATGGGTGATATTTATTGAGAAATTTTATTTTTATCAGAACATTTTATGTTCCCTGGTAAGGCTGAAACCGCATTAGTATTAAACTTGACACTTGAAATGCAGTGACGCTGAAGGGCCACATACATCCTACAGTACTGAATAAGCAACAGAGAAATTAGCTTGATTAGAAAGAAAAGATTTTGGAGCTATAGACCAACCCTGCAATTTGTCTTTGCACATGATATGCAAATGTATGAAAGCTTGTCTGTCATTAGAACTGGTTGTGACTTTACCAATAAAAATATTAGCTCAAATTTGGGTGGGTGTTTTCTGAAAACATGGGACTGCAGTGACGCTGGATGTGACTGAAGGAAGTACATAATGGATCCAAAATAAGACTGATTTAAATAAAGAGTAATAGTTAGAAGATTTGCATCACCATTAGCTCCAATGATGTGTTGATGTTGCATCTTGCATTTGACACATCTAACCACACTTCACAGTAGCTAATGATCTGGAAAATGGTATTGATAATTTCTGGGAAAACGAGATCAAGAGGTGACCTCAGAGCTGGTGGTGATGCCCATCCCTCCTCAGAGGAAGGGATTAGGGCCAAACACAGGTGACTGAGACATGGGACACTGCATATGATCTGTCTGTCCTGCAGCTCTTCTGCATGTGTCAGCACAGCATGGCCCAGCTCACAATGACGCCCATCCCTCCTGCAGGGGGGAGGCATGGGAGGCACGTATATCAACAACGCACAACACCAAGCCCAATCCCAGATCCGTACTCAGGGATTAGGTTTGGGCTTTTCATACTACCCCTGGATGTTGCACTGCTTATACACCCAAAATGCATCTATAAATCCTTTCCCCTTTGTCGTTAGCCAGGACATCCCAGATGAATTACTCACATTAACATTTTGGTTGAAGGTTTTGATGCATCTCCTCAGACCTGTCATATGCTCTGCCTTGGGTAATTTGCAGTGCTTCTTGCGTTTTTCAGGTGGGGGATATAACTCCAGTAAGCTGGGAAGTTATAGTTTTGTAGTTAGTCAAATATTATGTAACACTAAAGGGCTTTCAAAGCATTTTTCATCCTACTATATTTGCTGAATGGGTTACAGCAAAGATTTAATCCTACTTTCTCTCCCCATTGTATCACTCAGACAAATTTTATGTGCTGTCACATGGAAATCAATGCACCCCAGTTATTTCAAGGCAAAGATAACAGCAGATTTCCAGTTTCAAAGATTTCACGAAATCCTCTTCCTATCTTCTCTGCTTCCTGTTGGTATCAGAGGCCATACAGAGCCCAAACTCACCTACAGCAACCTGGCCCTGGAAGACAGGTGCCTGTTTCAGCCCCTCTAGGATTTACAGGTCTCCTTCCAGACACTGACAGTCCTGTAGGATCTCAGCTACTCAGTGACATGTACCTTCTGAGCCAGGTGACATCTCAGTCAGCCAGGACAATACATCACAAGTGGCAGCACTACACTGTAACCTCATCTCTGCTCTGACAAGAGAGCCCCAGCTGAGCTATGGCATGGGGTGTGGCAGGGTGGAGAACATCTGTGGGGCTGCAGCTGGGGCAGTGTCTGACTGAGGTGCCTGTTCCAGCTCTAAGGTCAGATCGAGATGGGACTCGCTGACAGTGGGGAGGGTTTTCTTCCTAGAGCCCTGGCTAAAGAACGGCACAGTTCCACATCCAGCCCCAATTCCAGCCACAGTCTCTGATTCACACCCATGGAGCAACATCAGTGTTTTAGCTTTCTAGGGCCATGCACCAGCCCCAAGGTATATTTGTCAATCTAACCCAATTGAAGGTGTCTCTATGACAGTGACAAGTAACCCACCCAGTGACAGAATCACACTGAGCCTCTCCTTATGGCAGGCACCCAGGGCAGTCCTGGGCTTGGCTGGTAAGCCTTTTGGCTGCAGATGTCCTATTTGGAGATGACAGACTCAGCCAGCCCCCACTGCAGCACTGGCCAAACACCTCCCCTCTGCTGGGAGGCATATGGGAGAGGAAAACATCATGAACTGGAAGAGAAGAAAGAGCCAGGGGGGAGAAAGAAGGACAGTATTTTTCTTCATCCATTATTACTCAAGGTGCAACATCTCAGCTCATCCTGGCAATCACCAAATGGCCTCTGTATAACTTCAATTCCACCCTTCTCCAGCCCCATCTCTAGACATCCTCATTTTCCATTGAAAATGCCTTTCAGTCCTGTGGGTGTCTGCCAAGGAAGATGGATTTTTTGAAAAGAGTGAAGTTCAGATAGAGCCATGGAGCTGGAAGATGGGTTATGCTAGACAGTTTGGGACTGTCAGATGGCAAACACTGAGCAGTGGCTGCCAGCATCTCAGCCCACATGGAGATAGAGACAGAGTTCAAGACAAAACACCTCAGCTCTGCGACTCCACTACACCTGGCCTGGGAAGGGGAAGCCTACATTTTTGTAAAGTGGCATTGTTTTTCCTCAGTCTCTCCAGTCACCCACCTGTCACAAAAGCCTTTCTTTGATAAAATCTCCAGCTGGCACGGTGCTTCAGCCAGGTCCCTGCCCGGGTCCCAGTCACAGAAGAGAGCCGCCCGTGAGTCATACCAACAAGTGAGGCTGGAGGCACCTGCCAGCAGAGAAGAGACAGACAGACAGCCATGTGGCTCAATTAGCAACAATGCTTGGCGTTAATCATCACCCCAGACAATGCTGCCCCATCCCAAACTACTGACTGAATCCTCTGCTGGACAACTCCAAGTAAGAAAGGCCACTCATTTCTCTATATCCTTGGAGGCTGATGTGCTCATCAGAGACCTGTAATATTGCAACCTCCTCTGGCTGTACGTTACAACACAAACTTTGCACAGCGGCATACGTGGCGCACACACTGCCCTGGCTGACTGCCCTCCCTGTTTGCACAGCTGGCACAGGTGAAAGGAATTGCTTCTTACCTTGTGCTGAGTCTGATGCCCACGAGGGAGGCACGAGGCTGAACAGGCAGAGGTGAGACAGAAGCAGCAATGAGGGCTTCATCAGTACTGGCCGCACACTGAAAGAGAGAAGACACCCCCACAACACAGCTCAGCAACGGAACTCAGGGAGATATCGAGATGTCATCTCACAGGAGGCATCCACTGCCCTAGGATGCAGTGCCAGTCTTCTAGGTTCAGAAACTCATATCCCTTCCACTCCAGAGTCTGCACTTTTCCCCCAGCACCTCGCTGTTCTCCTGCCTTGGGTGCTTTGCTCAGCAGCGAGGCTGTTCACAGGGCAGCACAGAGGCTGTTTGCAGGAATCACGTCTTCTGAAAACGCGTGAGTGAGCGCACAGCAGTCCGTGCGCGTTGTCTCAGGCTGCCTGCTGACTCAGGTAGAGAGTGCTGCCTCGGCTGTGCATAGCTTGTGCTTTGAAGAGCTTCTTTTTTTTGGTAAACCCTTGGGCTGAAATAACTAGGTGCTTGCTGAGTAAGAGGGTCCCTGCATGCAACTGACAGAAGTTAGTTGCAGAGCTCATGGCTTAGGAGGCAGATTTTGAATAGCATGTTTGGGACAGGTGGGGGAATCAGGGAGAAGAAAGTGTTTACCACATTCTAGGAAGTCAAGGCTTTACCATATCAAAAAATACTACATAGTAGTTCACAAACTGTGCAGCATCCCCTCCAAGTAGACCCTTGCTCTGCCTTGGAAGGAGTCATGATTTTAGGCATATCAGAAAATTTGGGCTTTCTAATTAGGAAACTCAGCAGCAGCCCTCATCCAGCCAAAGTAGCAGGGAGCCTCCTTGTCTTACAAAGCCTGTACAGTCATGTTCCATATTAGACAGACTGGCCTTACAGTCTTCTCATGCAAGCCTCTCTCCCTCCATCCACCTGGACACCTGGACATTGAGATCTGCCTTTGCCCACAGGAGAAGGAACCACCCTCACCTCTTGCCAACCCTGGAGCTCAGGCAGACCTGAGGAAAACAAGATGGAAACCCCACTGGACCTTGCTGGGACTGCCAGAGGGGTGGGAAGAGAGGGTTTATAAAGGGCTGGCATGAGCTTAATACCAATTCTCGTTGTGATAAAAGATTAGGTTCAGAGGAAGAAAAACATGATGACAACACATTAGCAGATGGGACAGAAAGAGAGAAAGCGGGCGACAAGGTTGTGAGATGCAGGGTATGATTTGAGAGGGTTGTGGAGAGACAGAGAGATAAATATGTTCTCAGCCCTTCCCAATGGCGAGATGCAGTTTGTCAGATTGAAACTCCCTCTAAGATGCTTTCAGATCAACCACCCCCATGTGGGAGAGAGCTGGCATTACCCCCTTTACCTTCCAGCTCCAGGCACTGAGCAGTCCAGACGAAGGGAGTCCCTGGGGTCGTGAGGTTGGACGGCAGCAGGTGCTGAATGTCAAACGGTGAGGGGAAGGGTGAGGGGAAAAAGGGAGAGTGATGAAGGCAGATATCCTGGCTCAGTGCATGTCCATGGGAGAGGAGGTGCCTACAGCCCAGCAGCTCTGCTCCAAAGCTGTTTCTCTCATGTACGCATGGTCTCGGTCTTCTCCGTCTCACCTGTGCACAGGAAGCTGCTGCTTGCTTGCCTTGTCAGACTGAGACAAGGCCCCAAAGTATCGAAAAGGCTAGTAAGGCCAAGAATAAAAAAAACAAAACTAAACCACATTCTACTTCCTGCTGATAAAGCAGTAAGTGCAGAAACCGGGTTAGAGGGGTCAGGTGTTAGCAATGCTCAGACATTCTGGGACCAGTTTCAAACCATTGCTGGGAGGCAAAAGAGAGACCAAAAAGGACCTCTTGGGATACTGGCAAGACCCATAGCTTCCTCTTTTAGACACCCAAATGGATCATTCGTATTGCTCTCAGGGTCTACACAAGTTTACAGATCACTTTGAAACTGGGGGCAGGAGTCTGTCTACAGTAGAAATACCACTTTGTGAAAAATAGCTGGAGTTGCTGACCTGAGCAACACCTGAATGAAACCAGACATTTTTGCCCCAGTTTTAGAGGATCCATGCTGGGTCGCAGTAGGAGTAGAACCAGGTCAATGCTGAGTGTGAACAAGTTTGAGGCACACCCTCACACTTGCAGATGGTGTGACACCACAAGAACACCCATCCCACTGCCTCCCTACCAAGCCAAACACCCCATTCATTCCACAGAAGGACGAACCACTGCTCTCTGACCTGAGCCTTGCAGCTAGTCCAGCCAGGCAATACCGCCCTGCAGTAGCTGCAGTGCCTGTTTGGCATGGCTTGTCCATTCAACAGGCCAGAAAAAGATACAAAATATATTTCACTTTCTTCCAAAGCTTCCTACGCCCTCACCTTTGCAGACAGATAGCCCCTTTCTTTGCCTTCACATCCCAAGCCAAGGCAGATGTACAAATGCAAATCCACAGCCTGATGGTTGCCCAGTTCACAGATAGACAGGGACCTGCAAACGTGTCCTCACACCCCTTTCTCCTTTCCATACAGAAATAGAATTCTCTGAAGTGCAGCACATCACGTTTCCTGTCTGTCTGGGCTGCACGATGATGGCCGCTCGCGTGAGGCCGCACGATGAGAGTCTCCTCTTACATGTACAGTGGTCACCACTCGGTGCTCCTCATCTTTCTCTCCTAGAGCAGCTCAAGGCCCAAGCTCAGGTTTGGCAAGAAAGTTTTGATGACCAAAACTTGCCAGAGGCTAATCTCAAGTCTCTAGCCAGTTTTAGTTTGAGGACTCTATAAACCTGGAGCATGGGACCTAGTATAACAACAAAGTGATCTTGGATTCAGGTAGTGGAAAAAGGGTGTAGGAGGAAGATGGGTTCTTAGTCACAGGAAGCCCAGCCCAGAGACTGGATCTCAGAAGATACTAGACCTCAAAAAGAACTAGTGTTGGAGAAAAACACAATAGTTTGAAGGCAGAGCCATTTTGCAGAAGACTGCAATAGCCAATCCTCATGGCCATTTCTGGGAAAGCATTGCAGTTGATCCAGAACCAAGCACTCTCTTAGCCAGCAGTAGTGGAGTGCAGCACCTCTTTCTTCACCACACACAACAAGGACCAGGAGTCTTGAGAGCTGTCATTTGAATGCATCTGAAAACTCTTGTCAGGCCAGGCTTGGGGAGGACAGCTAGGCAATCAAAACCATCCAGCCTCTGCTGAAGAGGAGCAGGGGAGAAGATGGGCTGTGTGCTCTCCTGCTCTGGTAACTGCTGGCTGTGTATGCTGCACCTTAGAGGCTCTCATTGGGATGGAGATATAATGGCATGGATCATCAGGCCATGGAACGCCTTTCCCAGGAACTCTGAAAATGAGTGCAGCTTACTCTGGCACAGAAATCCTCAGCTGAAGCAATGAAATTCTCTGTGAGTAAGCTCTTGGTATCACCACCATTGTAGCTGCAATGAAGCATTCATGTTAACTATAATTTTTCCTGTTTGTCCTTCAAGCTGGAGAAACCTATACTTTCCTTAAGACCAGAGACAACTTTGGGAAAGAAAATGCACAAAGCACAGGTTTTTTATTTTTCAGCTTATCAAGGGAAAAAACTCCATTGATTCTCTTTTTTTCTTTTTAAAAAAAATTATTATATATACTTATGCATAAAAATCATACGAGGTTGATTGTGCACTATGTCACCTGAAATAGTGGAAGGGGAAAACTTAACATGTAATCAGTCCCTATAGGAGATGGGTGGCTGATGCAGTTGGAAACAAGGATTTGTGTGATCAGCTGCCTCTCTGGAGATCGTTTTTTTCTAGATTTGTTCCTCTACGATAGATTCTTGCGCAGATTTTCTGCCATCTAGTAAGGACTGATGTCACATTGAAGACTTTCCCATGGATGGTCCCAGTGGAAAACCAGCACTCCTCTGTCAAGATACCCTTGCTCAATAAGGGATATACCTCTTTGTCAAGGGCAACTGGAACTGATTGACTTTTCCAAAACTGTGGAGGGAAGGGGAATGATCCGATGGATCAGCTATAGATAACCAAACCTCAATGTGTGGAGACACAAACTTCCTCAGCATATTTTCCTTGGAAACACAGTTTAAAATTAATTGAAGCAACAACCATGTGGCATAAATAAGAGAGGGTTTCCTCCAGAGACATGATAATGGTATTATGTCCAGACCCCACCTGGCACATGTAAATTATGCTTGCTGTCAGCACAGGTTTTGAACGTGATTGCCCAAGATGTTGTGCTACTGAGAATGTGGCACTTTTTATCTCCTTCACACTGATATTGTTAGGAATTGCACCATTTGTAATGTGAGAAGCCAAACAAAACCACATTGTCAGCAACACATGCGAGGTGTTCTTGTCTTTACCTTCCTGTCCCCATAAGGGTGGCTGAGATAGGTAAACTCTGCAGTCAGTGTTGTTGTTCAGTGTTAAAGTGGCAGGTAAAAGTGTGATGATGGAAGTTTTGTTAAAGGTGTTGTTTGGTCCAGATTGGTTTCAGGGGCAGCATAAGTTTTGAAAATACTCAAGACTGAGGCATGTACTTATGCACAAGACTTTTTGCCCTCACACTGCTTTCATTAGAGAAGAGGAGTGCTGCTGAAACTGCTCGTTTTCAGTTGCGTGTCCACTGAGACTCTCTGCAAAATGGCAAAGGTGAGCAGGGGAACAGACACAGAGAAACGTGAAGGGCAAAAGCATTGTCTGGTGTCAAATTACCCCACAATTCATCAGCTCATCACATCTCATCTCATCACATCTCGTCACATCGCTGGGGACACCCCTTCCCTTTGCTGGCTCTCAGTGCGACCAGAGTGCCAGGCTAACTGGGATGCCTTGCAAACTGCCCAGCTCACCGGGGTGAGCTCAGTGGAGGGCTCAGCAGATCCATCTCGGTGTCCTGTCCCCATGGCCCTCTGGAGTGGAGCAGTGGAAAGGGCACAGAACCAGCAGGAGGTGAAGGGATGAGGGCAGAGATGCCCTGATGGCCACTAAAGTTCGCTTCCTGACAGGATACACAGTGAAGGTCTCTAGAAGCTCTGCAAGTTGTTTCTGGTACTTTCCAAATAATGTTGTTTTAACTATAACCTTTGCATTGAATTTCCTGCCAATCGTATGCGTGCGCTTCTCAAAACTGCGCTGTTGTTCTACATCTGCAGTTATTTTCCCCTTAAACTGTGGTTCTACTCCGAAAAATGTCTGTAAAAATGGCCTTGTGGGAAACCACTGCTCAGTGTGTAAGTGAAGTCTTTATTGAATTTGTTCACATTATGAGCCTATAAGAGGCTTTACTTTGTATCAAAACAGCAAACTTGGGCTGATGTGAGAGAGATTTTTTTCCCTCCTGCTCCGTGATTCCTAGAGATATCGCTGCTACAGGTGAAACACTGCCCTCAGGTTAATCTCCATCACTGTGTTTAAGTGGAGAGGCATTTAAGCAATAGAGTTTAAGACCTGGAATTGGGTGCCTCAGTGGACTAACAATGCTGGGCAGCAAGTACTAAGCCTACCTATAGAGTAGATGATATTCCTGCATTTCTTTCCTTCCAAATTCTGCCCTACAGAGTTTCCTGATAGACATGCCTGATAAAGGCAGTAGACATCAAATATACACGTGAGTACATAAAATGTTCAAAAGTAGGGATTCCCTAGCCCTGTAGGCTATAGAAGAACATGGATAAAAGTGGTAGGAGGCTGAGGCATTCACAGGCATCTTCACTCGAGGCAAGTCAGAGGCCAGAGGTGGGAGGTGATGGAGGAGGTGTTCACTTTCACTCCTTGACAGTGATGGTCACAGCCCTAGAGAAATGGGGGAAAAAGGGTGGGAGGGAGAGCATGCTACTTTCAAGCAGTTTCACTCTTAGCCTGCCTGGCTGTGAACACACTGCTATGATCTCATGAGGAGGAGCATGGGACAGTCACGAGATGCTCCTGCTTGGGACCTGAGCCCTGGCTCCTCATTATGTTTGGCTTGAACTAGACGGTGTCAGGACTTTGGCTGGAGGGGCTGGAGCCCAGCAGCAGAGTCAAGCATTAAGAGAGCTCCTAGGAGTGGATGCCTGTCTCCCTGATGAGTGCTCATGGTGCCACAAGGGCTGTTCAGACCCGGAGTCTCTCCCTAGAGACTCTCAAGGAAGACCTGGGCTGTCACCCTGGGCCTGGCTCAGCAACATGAAGGAAGACCACTGCCTACACCCTTGTCTGAGCCTGGGGACATGGTGTCTGAGGCCCAGCAGGCATTTGAGCCACAGCAGTGTGGCAAGTGATCTCTGTCAGCTTCATCATGGTGCCTGTGTATGCAGATGGCCTTATTCTGGCACACTGCGATGGAAAATTCAGCAGTGGGAACTGGAAGGAAGGTACTCACCCACGGGACTATCATCATGTGTGTACAGCTCTCACATCCTCTCTGAGTCTCAATTTCCACAGCAGAGAAAGGAACGTAAAGGACACCTTCCCATCTTCTTCAAAAACAGATTCATAGACCAGGCTCTGGGTCTTGCATCACACTCAGGTCTGTGGGGTCATTATTGACTTACAGTGTTTAAACATGCCTCTGCAAATCCCTGAGGGCTCTCCTGGCATTGGATACTGAAGATGCATGGCTAGACTGCCTACAGAACTTGCTCACAGACCTATATTGAAGATGGATTGCTTGTGCAAGTGATATGTTCTACAGGAAGGCAGCACTGGACTCAAAGCAGTGTTACACCAAGTCTGTGCCCAAGCAAGGTAATGAGCTGAACGCTGGCTGATTTGTTATTCAGCATCAGTGGCTGCTCTTGTCCTTGAGGGAAATCATTACCTTATTACCTGGGCAGTCTTGGAGAGATAAAGCCCTGCTCTGTTTTTCAGCCTGTCAATGTGTTACATCTCTCTCTGTTTAAAGTTAGAGGGTACAAACACTTGACAAGCCTAATATGAAGCAATGACAGCTTCCAGACTTAATAAATTGAGAAGAATTTAGGGATTTATTGTACGTTCAAAATTGCTTGAAGGCAAGACACGATACTGTAAGGAGATTCTTGAGAATAAACCCTCAGGTATTTTGATTATCAGGGCTTGCTTCCAGTTTAATCACATTTCCCTTCCTTCTCTAGAGGAAAAAAATCATTACAGCCACCACCCCCATTCTGCTCAGAGCTCTCCTTGCTCCTCTGTTTTCTTCATCTCTTTGCCTCAGCAGCTTCTAGAAAGGGAGTTAATTAGATTGTTGATTTTGTTTTAAAATATGGTTGGTGATGTCATGCTTATCCAAGGGCCAACCTCCTACTCCCCCTTAAGCCCTTCTGGGGGTTACTGATTTGTGACTGCAGTAATTATTAACTTTCATGTCATTAAAATGCCTGAACAGAAATTACTTGTTTGGAGGCAGCTTCCTGCCTCCTTACAGCTCACTGCTCAGGAACTGCATTCCTCTTTCTCCCCTGGGCTCAGCCAGAAGAGCAATTTTCCCTCTTCTCTGTGGTTTCCTGGGTTCAGCTCTCCCCCCATTTGCCCTCTAACGTTGCTGCTCCCCATCTTGGGGGGCAGAAGGTCTGATGGGAGAGGCCACAGCCAGTGTACGTGGGTGTAAGGAGTGGAAGGGAAGAGTGGTGTTCAGGTGGACCACCTGACCCAAGGAGTTGAGGGCACTTCACTCCCTCAAGGGATGTACCACTACCTTGTGAAACAGCTCAGAACACAGAGCTCCCCAGCCCTCCTGAGAGCACACTGCTGCCAGGGTTTTACCTCGGGGATCGCTCCTCTGAGGATTTTCCTCCTGTGGAGCCCTCCTCTGAGGTGAACTGCCTGCAGCAGAGTGGATCTGTGGCTTCATGGGGCTGCACACAATCAAAAAGACTATTTTGTGGCTATGGGCAGGCAAGGCTCCATGTTAGTGGAGACGACTAACAAGATCCTGGAGAACACTGCAAGACCACCACTTGGAGGAAAAACAAGCACTGTGGACACTACTGTTTTCCTCACTGTGGTCTCTGAGGAACCTGTAGATGCTCCTTGAGAGATCCAACACAGAACCTTGTCTATGTGGTACCTGCCAAGTTCATTGCCATAACACAAAGCCCAAGCTGCAGCTCACCTCATCTGCTCCATAGGCTGTGCTCCTGTTTGGGAAATGGGATGTATATGTCTCAGGGAAAATGGGACTTAGTTCACTGAAAGACACACAGGGTTACACTTTCCTCCTCTTCTCTTCCTGACTGACACGCACGGGCAGGGGGGAAATGTCATTCTGTGTATCACCGTTCCCTGTTGCTCTGGTGGCTCCCACATAAGAGGCAGGAAAGGGCACAGAGCATGCAGCAGTTCAGAATTTCACCCTCCCTCTCCCTGCAGTTGCAAAGAGCAATTGCACGGGGCTGGGAGGGCTATTTTAGGCAGGTGCTGTGCCCCACAGTTGGAGCAGGCTGCGGGGAAGGTCCGTGGGGGCACTGCCCTGTGCTTGCACCTGAGCACACATAGGTGCACACAAACACACACACAGAGCACAGTTCAGGCCCAGTGGGGAAGCATGGGGGGCATCAAGCACTTGGCTCCACTTGAATGCTTACCCTGGAAACAGGCCAAGGACAGCACGTGTCCACAGGCACCAGAGTCCCTTCTCTTAGCCACGGTCCACTTAGGTGAGGCTTTCATTCTAATAGGAAACATGTACTGTTGCTTTTATGTTTCAAGGATGAGAATGTCAATACATTTCTCCAGTTCTGACCGTCCGCTCACCAAAGATCCCTCCCTTTCTTGCTACTTTCCCCACCCTCACTGCAGGCAGCAGGTTCCTTCATCAGGATGCTCAGTGTTCAGAGGGAAGGTGGCTGATGGAAAGGACTGCTCAGGGTTTTTATCCTTTTGGTCTTGGAAATGATGCTGGCAGGCTGCTGCAGCATCTCTCCCTCCTTCCCCCTCCTTCCCCCTCCCCTGCCTCAGCCACCGTGGTGGGGGAGGGAAGAGCGTGGGCGGTGGAAGGAGTTGTGGTCCCCAGATGTGTGAATGGTTGCCGATAGAAATAGTGCACCACGGACAAACCGCAGCTCAGCTGAGAGCCATCGCTTTGGGCTTTCGTCACTGACCTTTTCCTCTCGCCCTTCTCTGTCCTCACCTGCCCTCCCACTGCTCCCCCTGCACTTTGCACTCCGAGAGCTCTCTGCACAGTGCTTTGAAATGGTGAGGAGGACTGGCATAGGAATGTAAAGGAGGAGGGGAGAGCGGAAAAAAACCAAAAGACCTGCAGCAAAGAGAAGGCTATGCATTCATCCTCTCTCCATTTCCTTTGGGCTCAGGTTGCCATCCTGCAGGACAAGACAGCTGTGGGCTGAGCCAGCTCACTACTGTCCCTGCCTGGTCTACCCATTGAGCTGAAGGCTTAGATGTTCTGCCTCCATGGCTGGCAAGACTGGGGATGAGGGAGGAGAAGGAAGCCTGTCTGAGGGTCAGGGGAGTGCTTCAGTATCTGCCATATAATGAACAAAGAGAATCTTAAAAAAATCATTTAAAATCATGTGGTACAGCTGTCAAAGCTTGCATAACTCTCTTAGACTAAAACAATGCCACCAGCACAGCACACATAGAGAAGAGGGAGTTGGGGCAAAGCAAGGGCTTGAGAGGTGTTTTGAATTGTATGTAAAATAGTAATCCTGTGGACCCTTGGCCCTAAAGATCTGCTGAATTGCTGGCTGTGGCTGCAAGTGACAGGGCTTTGTTGCCTGGAATGTCCTTTCCAGTGATCTGCCCCATTCCACTATTTCAGGGAAAGAATTGAGGACGTGTGGGGAGAAAAATAGTGTCTGTAGGGGTGAATGTGAGAATGCCACAAACCCAGAAAAGCATGTGTGGGGCAAACAGAATGCTGTGACCATCAGGCTTGCTTGCTCTAGGGCACTGTTGTGTCAAACACCTGGAAGGTGATCAGGACTTCAGAGCAGGGATCAGAACAGTGAAAATGATGCCTGCAGGATGTGGGTCAGTTAGACAAGAGACCTATTTTCTTCCTTCTTCTCCGTGGGCCATTTCTTCCTCTGGCTACTTTGAAGTATTGCATCTGCCCTCAGTAGCACCAGTGAGGCTTGGGCACATCTGCCCCCTCAGGGCTGCACTGCAGCTCACACCGGCAGTGGAGGCACCTCTGCACTGCTCCGTCCTCACCCACACTGGCAATGGGTGCCCTTCTGTTAAAATGAATCAAGAAAGAACACAGACTCCTGCCTCCCACTCACCCAGGGCTCTATTTACAACCTGCCCAGGTAGATGGGGAGCTCCCTACTCCTTAGCTTCTCCAAGCCGAGAGCTCTACATCCTGCTCCCTCCCATTTTAACTGTTGCAAAGAGAGACTGGGAAAAGTGTGAAGTTTTGCAATAATTCACAGGTCATTTGTGAGTTAAGTGACACAAACTCGAGAGACTGGATGGTCTGTGGAATGAGAAACTGTCGGAAGCCTTTGATTTAAACCTTCTGCCCTGGCCCTCACTGTGGTCTAACTGCAAGGCAAGAGATCACAGAGAGCTTGTGGGTGAAGGAGAAGGTATTTCATTAGATGAGGGAGCTGTGCTTGTACCAAAGAGGCCTGGAGCCTCAGCACCCTCTGCCCACCTCCTGATAGCATCTTCAGAGCGAGCCAGGCTCGCAAAGGGCAACAGTTTCCGTTGTCAGGAAGGTGAGAGATGTCCATATGAGGTTGGTATGTGTGTTGGCATGTGTGGGTATACGCGTGTGGGCGTCACAGCAGAGTGTGCACCGAGCTGGCCTCCGCAGCCTGGTGTGACTGGGCAAGTGCCTGCTCTGCCACTGTGGTCAGAGAAGGGCCATGCCACCGGAGGAAGTGGAACAATTGCCCTCAAATGCAGCTGTGCCCCACCATCCACATAGCCTTGAGCGGGGTCCACATCCAGCCCTTCAAATCCTGTGGTAGCTCCCAGCCAGCAACGGGAAAGGGAAGTTGGGAAAAAGGAGGTCTGAATCCACTGCTGGCATCTGGCTGCAATGTGCTCGATGGAGGGAGGTGGCGGCTCTGCTTGTGGCACTGGGCAATGCTGGATGGGGTGTTGCATCACCCCCTCTCCCTCTCTGGACCCTGGGAGATAAACAAGGCTGAGGTGTGAGTGGAGCAGGTTGTCTGGGTGGCTTGGGAGAGGAGGGAGGACAGCAGGCTGCAGCAGAGGGGAAACTTGCTCCAGTACGGCGTGGCAGCCCCGGAATTGTGCACTGACGTGGGGCAGATCTTGCAGCATAGCTGGCAGGTGAGGCAAGGCCAGAGACACTTCCTGTGACTGCCCCTCCTGTGACAAAGGCTCTGAAGGGATGTGGAGCCAGGTCCTGCTTTATTGTGTCCCTGCTCTCCCTGGTGCTTTGGGTGCAAGCACAAGCACCTGTGCCTGCCTGCAGGGTCAAAAGCCTTATTCATACTTTTCTTGCCCTGCTTCTCTCTTCCCCTTTCCCACAGCTACCACAGGGCAAGGAGCTATTGCAGGGCCTTCAGCTTCTCCTGACTTATCCCTGGCATGTGCTTCCTTTCCCAGAGACAGCACCATGTCCCGCACTTCATGTCCTTTCTCCCACTCCCTTCCTTTCATACCTGCGAGACCAGGGACCTGCAGGAAGGCAGTTTTCCGGGACAGCCCTTGTGACTGATGCCTTGAACAAACTTCAGACATGTCCACAGAGCCTTTTGCAGCAGAGTTTGGATCACTCTTTCAGGGGAAAATACAGGCACAGCTCCAGGGGTAGTGCTGTAGCTGCGCATCCCGGGGCACTTGCTTTGTCCAGGAGAGAGATGCTGGCTGTCACCAACCCCTGAATCACATTCCACAGGGCAGCTCCATTGCAGGGGAAAAACCACAGACCTGGGGTGAATGAATGAATGAATGAATGATCTCATGGCCTTCTGGCATGGGTGCACTCACTGGCAGGGTGGCAGGGCTGATCTGACCCATTCTAGACCTTGTTCCTTCAAAGCATTGCAGGGTCCACCTTGCCTGAGCTGAGCCTCACCTGCAGCAGCTCCCTGGTCAGGCATTCATGGTGTGATGGGTGGCACCAGCTACAGACCCTGCCTGTCACCGTGCATCTTAGCCCCAAGGGATTTGGCTGAGGAGACTCTTCAGGTGGCAGGCTGAAAGGCTGAATCATAGAAAAGTTTTCTTGGAGATCTGGCTACACATTTCCGGTCCCCCCTCCCTCCCTCTCTCCTTTCATCACCTTTTGTAAGTGTGACAAAGTCACTTCCAATCTGCCAGCATCTCACCTCAAGGAACAGGAACATGCACAAACACAACCGCTACACTTCCTGAGGACACATTTTTATCTGATTCCTCAGAAGTAAATAAAAACTGGGAAGAAGGCTGGGCTCTGACCTGACAGAGTATTGCATTTACTAGGATATATATAGCCCTTGCTCTGGGCCTGTCACAGGACCGAAGAGGCCTGTAGGGATGTGTAGGATTATGTATTCCACCCTTTGCCAAATGAAGTGTCTGGTACACATCAAACCACAGGAGAAAATATGTGAAGGCAAATGAAACTCAAAACAGAAGCTCCTATATGGGCACCTCGTCTCATTCTTTTGCCTATCCTTCTACCTCGGCAGGAGTCCCCTCAGTCCAAAGATGATAAACAAAACCCCAATGTACCTCTTTGACTTGGACTGAGACCCCAGAAGGCACCTCCCTGTCCTTAGGACTCTGTCCTTCTAGATCTTTCACTCAAGCGTACAAGTCTCCAGTCCCTGCTCATGTCTTCCCTTCTCCCTCAACTTTATGAGCAATTGCCACTTGTCTTTCCACCTCTGACCTGAATCTCAGGCCTTTCTCATCACACACAGGTCTTCCAAATATGCATGTCCAGCTTAACTCTGGAACTCCCACTCATTCCAATATTAGGAAGCACAAGTGTCCAATCAACAGTTTACTATCCCTCCTACACTGTACTTCCTGGCCTTCAGCTCTTGGCAGAGAAAAGAGAAATGTCATGGGGAAAACAGTGCTTA
This sequence comes from Ploceus nigricollis, assembly GCA_013399945.1. NCBI lineage: Eukaryota > Metazoa > Chordata > Aves > Passeriformes > Ploceidae > Ploceus > Ploceus nigricollis. The sequence goes on from VXBC01002315.1 coordinate 63,780, forward strand.
ACCAAGTACTTGATAGAAGAATGTGCTAAAAAAATTCATAAGATAAAGGGATCTGATCTCCCTTAAGAGAACTCCAACATTAACCCAGCCTTATAAATAAGTACTTGAAGCCTACTTCTACAACCCATTGTATTGTCCTGGGAGTTTTTTTTTTGTTATCTCCAAAGAATCCTTTTTGAATTTGCTGAAAGCTTTTCCAGCAAAAGGGAGAGAGTTGTCATAATTAGAAGTGTTCAAGCAGTTAATATTTTAAGGTAATGGTTCTTCACAAAGGAAACAGACACAAGATTGCCAAGGATTACCGGGGAAGTTTCAGAGCTGAGTTAAACTTTGTACCTGTCGATTTCAGGCCAGTGTCTTTTCCATCACATCATTCAGCAATAACCAGAGCTAGAAGGAATAGGTTGGGAGAGAAAAACAGATTTAAGTGCAAAACAACCAAGGAAAAAAGTTTAATACCACTGAAAAAATATATATATACAAAAGTTTTTGGAGTTTGTTCGGTTTTGTTACATAAAGCACCATTAATTCCAGAGTACATCACAACTCAGCCTACTACACTTTCCAGAAAGCACCCAATACTCCTGAAATCTGATTTAGCACCAAGGGAATGCCATCTTGTTTAGCACCAGAAGCCTGTTAAACACACCCTTTGGTCCCCCTGCCCTCCTCTCTCACGTGCATCAGGCACCCTCTGGCTGCTCATGGATAGCACAGGAGACCTGTCACCAGCATTCAATCACCAAATAGGAAAGGAGAAAGGAGGAAGCTTGTTTATGGAGATATTCAGTGTTAGAGAGCCTTGCTTCTCTTCAGGGAGGCATGGGGCACTATACCCTGTAAATTGACTATATTTGGGTTTGCAGCCTTTTGAGGAGGAGAGAAAGGGATTCGGCCCCAGCATTGCTTCCAGCTTTCTCCTTCCTCTGATATCTGAAATCCTGTCTCTGAGCAATTCCACACACTTGACCTGCTAAGGGAGACGAAGAAACCCACGGTCTCCTTTAGTTTCTATGATCCCTTCATCAAGTTTCCTGGTGAAAAAATCAGCCTTGCCTTAGTGAAACTTTGTTTTATACCCATTGCCTCATTGACAGTGGTGGGGAGGATCCAGAGCAAAGTTCCTGAAACCCACTGCAGTCTTCCTTAGAAAAGCACGGAGAGTAAGTAAACAGGATAAGAGAGAAAATGCCCTGCAATTTTTTCACGGTCAGTTTTAATATTTAGCCTTGGTCCCTGCTCCTCTGCTATTCTGGGCTGTGTGTACCAGACATAATCTTGTATAATGATGCACATTTCTTCTGGGAGAGCCCTGGTACTCCCAGGTGCTATAGGCAGAGACCATGGCTCATCAGTGAGACAACAGAACCTGGGTAAGTCCGAAGATTTCATGACCAGTGATGAGCAGAGGAGAAATACCTGTGTTTCTCCTGCTTGTCCTGCCCTGAGACTCAAAAAGGAGACAAGTCCTGGCACTGCTGTTTATGGGAGCATCATGACATATGGAAGTAGGTTTCCTAAAGTGCTGAGCCAGCCTCACCTGCTCCCCCCAGGACTGCAGCATCCCCTCCAGAGGGATGCAAGTGGGAGCAGTGTGAGACCAATATAAATAGTACTAGAAAACCCTGCCACTGGCATTCCTTTCTCACTGCGACATCTCCAACCTGACAAAAAGAGCTAGAGTTTGTTTTAGCCACGTGCTTTTCTCAGTTACTCTGATGAGATGGCCAGAAAAGGGCATGGAGCATACGGCAGGGAAGTTTTTAACCCTTGGGCAAGGTGCTGTTGTCTCACCTCTACCTCTGTTCCATCACAGAGGTAAAGAAGTGGCAGCCTGTCCATGCTTGGAATTGATTTATCTGCAATTGCCCCTACAGCCTCAAGCTCAGGCCCTGAAACAGTGGTCCTTCAATACCAGCATGGGAGAACCACCTTCAGGAAGACAATGAAATGGCACCTCTGCCAAAGGAGAGCAGGTTCAGGTTCGCTCTCTGGACTAGCTTCCCATAGCTGATGAGCCAAGACTGAGTAGCACCCCAGGGGAGGTGTGAGAGGGGGTTTTCAAGGTTTTCCCTCACTGTCTCTCATTCTGTACTGGTGATCCCTAGTGGGAACAGAATGCTTGCCTCTCCTGAATCATGGGCAGAGGCCCATTCATCCCTTTGAAGAGCTAGAGCTGGCACAGAGGAGGACAATCCCACCAGGTCTAGGTTTGATGGCCAGCCTGGACTCTGTGACACAGAAGAGTGTCTATGGAAAGCCAATTTAGGAGGCCAGCAGTTCCCTTCTTGGAAAGACAATATCCTCTCCCAATGCTCCAACATCTTCCATGTGCTACAGGAAACCATCAGACCCCAGTCTGCTCTCCAGACTACAGATATCAGAGGTGACACAAAGACCTTGTTTCAGGCTGCAAAACTGGTTTGTCTAGTTGGGATGGAGAGGAGCCAGGATGTACCTCAGCAGTGGGGACTTTCTAGTCCTTTCCACAGGAGTCCTTTGTGTATGAAGCCCCAAGGAGGGACACAGGCCCAGGAGCAGCATTTTAGCTTTCCTCTTGCTCTAGAACCCTAATGCCAGAGGCAGCTTGCTGGCAGATTGAGAAGAAGCCAATAACCTAAGTTGGGGTTATGAGGTGAGGGACAAGAGGTGGTAGTGCCATGATGTAAAGTGGACAGATACAGGTCTGGCTACAAGAGAGCGTGAGGTGGGAGCCAGTGTGGCAAGGTTCACACTCAGTGCCTGAGATTTGACAGGTCCATTTCCAAGTGATTTGCAGTGGTTACGGGCAGTAAAGAGAGAGAGAGAGAGAGAGAAAGAGAGGAATAAGGAGAAGGCCTAAGAGGCCCTAAGGAAGGAGTTATTCAATGCTGGGCTTGACCAAGTACCCGCTGAAGGTGATGTACACATCAACATCATCACTGTAAATGGCATTCTCCCGCTCCCGCTTGTAGAGCCTCACCCAGATCTCATCATTTTCCTGGAGCTCCAGCATGAGGCTCTGGCTCTGCATGATGCTGCGGTCGCTGGGTTGGGCATACAGGATGACCGCCTCCTCTTCGTTGTGCATGATGTGCATGTAGGTCTCCTTGAAGTTCCAGGTGTGGACATTGAGGCTGAAATAGTAAAGTCCACCCACTGAGCAGTAGAACTTGCCATTGAACATGTCGAAGTGGCTGTAGAGGTTGACGAAGACGGTGTCAAAGATCAAGACCTGGAAGCCCTCGCTGCTGTGCAGCGCTTTCTTGCGACCGACGGAGAATGCAGCGTACTGATGCTTGCAGGGGTCTCCCGCTGTGCCCATCTGTCCTTTACTGCCTTTCTGGCCCTGGGCACCCCGCTCGCCTCGTGGCCCTTCTTTGCCCCATTTCCCTGGCATCCCAGGCTCTCCCCGGTCTCCTTTCTCTCCTACAGGAGGAAGCAGAGGACACAACTCCTGTGTGATACCCGAAGATGTGGAAGTGGCGGTGAGAAAGCCTAATGAGGAGGCAGAGGATTGCACAAGGACGGGGCAATGCCAGAAGAAGGAACACTTCTGAGGGCCACAATACCACTGCTCTTCATGGGAAAGGAGCTAGCAGAACTCTGGGAGTGACTGGAGTCTCTTCCCCAGTGAATCCCCTGCTCACCAAATGATACAGCTCTGCTGGAGGCACCAGAACATCTCCCTAGGAGACTTCAGCCTCAGAGGGAGCCCAGCGGTCCAAAATACCACTGAGGCTCTTGACCTCTTCTTCCTCCCCCACGCTCCTTTACCTGCAGCACAGCCCTGCCCTCCCACACACCTCTCCCATGACCCAATTATCCACACAGGATGCACACTGGTCCTGCTGTAGGAGGGCAAGAACTGCTAACACCTGTGGGGGAATATGATTAGGGAGGGACAATAGGGTGGGTCAGAGGGAAGAGATCCAAGCTGGACTGGGTAGATGGAGCACTGCAGCTTAGAGGGATGGTGCTTTCACAATACTGGCATGCTTTGAGCATCTCATATAATTAATACTGCAGTTCTAACTTGGGGTGTGTGCAGTGCCCATCACACACTTGGGCAGGCATCAATACATAGAGAGACCAGCACCAGAATGTACTTTGTGTATACAGAGAAGAAATGGGACTCAGAGCAGCCTCCAGCACTTAGTGACAGCATTCAAAATCTATATTTTGTTCTTTTTCTCCTCTCCATCCCCTGCACGGTATTGAAGGCCCTCCTACAACACCCCACTCTAGTCTAGGCCTCTGTCTGCCCTTCTGAACTTTGATGGATTGCAGCTACTTCCAGGCAGGGCAGGGAAGGGAAGGGAGAGCATCCGCACAGTTAACCCAGACGAACCATTGAGCTACAAGAAGCACGTGGCAGCATCCAGCTGGGAACAGGCTTTTGCCCACAGCAAAGGCTAAAGGGGAGTCCTGAAGGGAGGAGCTGATCTAAAATAGGGAACCCTTTCCCGTTAGCCAAGCCAGCCATTGCAGGGTGGAATGAGCTGGGAGTCACTGCCAGTTTAACCTGGAGGTGCTTGCAAGTAACTGCTGCTTCCCTTTGCCCTCCTCTGGCTCCCAAATGCACGTGACCCACAGAGCTGGAGAAGGTTTCCCCACAACCTCCCTGGGTGCCAATGCCCTCCAAATATGCTTATTTTGCAGCTGATAAGGAGTGTTCCTTCCCTCAGGCACTACAGGGCTCTGCAAGTCTGAGACAAGGAATGTGTCCTTCCAGCTTGGCAAGAGGCTGTCAGTGCCACTCCTGTGTTAGCAAGGAGGAAGAGTTAGTAGCAGGCAGCATCCTGAGACACAGAGATCACAGCAGAGATAGCACTGACTTCCATCCCCCCAGGCTTCTCCTCATCACAGCACAAAACACCTAAACCCTGGGCACAGTGTGTGTGGTCACTTATCCTCCAGGATGGCTCCTGGTGGTCTGTTAGCACAACCAGCATGCCAGCAATCCAGCTGTCACCTCCACTGCAATGCCATCAGTCCCTGAGCCGGCCTTGGCATCCCGGGGCAAAGACTTACCCTTCAGAATGGTGATGTTGATATAGGGACGGACCTCTGGCACGGGGTAGGGAAAGTGGTGGTGGCTGGGAGGGACTGGTGGGGTATCTGTAGAAGAGTCCAGTGAGTCACAACAGCGCTTGCAAGCACCAGGGCCTGGTTCTGTGAGGTTGGGTTCATCAGCGGGTGCCCCAAACACAACAAGAGGGAGAAAAAGGAAGGTCAGGGATGTGCGCAGGTAGGTTATGTCCATGGTGACCTGGGAAGATACAAGGAAGTGCCAAGAGTGAGGTATAAGAAGGGGGAGGATATAAGGATGGAACAGAGATCATGATAAAACACCTTTCTGTGGCTGGAGCCAGGGGTGGGGTGAAATGGCATTGTCCTGTGGAGGGAGCTTACATGCTTGCTCAAGGCTGCAATCTGAGCAGCAACCGCATGGCCCAAAAGGATGGCCCACGCCCTTCTGCTCAGGCCAGTGGAGACTGGTGCTGACCCTGGGAGAAGGCTTGATGCTGACTAGGCAAACCATTTAAGCCACTAGAATATTCAATCCCCAGGCTGGGATAGAGGAAGGAGACAGAATCATAGAATTGTTAAGATTGAAAAAGACCTCTAGGGTCATTGAGTCCAACCTCAACAGCTCTTTAGCAAAAGCATGCTCTGGTAGGCTGCTCAATCTGTGGGAAGCTCTGTAAAAAAATTCTCCAGCCCTCCTATCACTGTGTATCAACTCTTTATAGGAATCTAACCCCAAAATCCCCATGTCCCAGCAGAGATGCCTCTTCTCCTGTGGGCTGGGAACTTAACTTCAGCCCCCTCCTTTCCCCCACCAAATCCCACCCGTCCCGGCGGCTCGGTCCCCTCCCACCCATGCCCAGTGGGTTCCCAGGCAAACCCCAGCACCTTCCCAAGAGGACGACCGGCTCGCCAGGGCAGCCTTTGGGCGGACCAGAGGGGAGCTGCTTCGCTGCCGAGGGTGAAGGACGTGAAGCTCTGCAGCTTGCAGAGAAGTATGCTTACGAAACACAGACACGCCAAGCAGCTGAGAAAGCCCCTCTCGCAGCCTGTGCCCCCATCCCGCTGCCTGTCCCCGGCACAGCGCAGCCGCTCACCCCGGGGGCCGAAAGCTCCCCTCTCCGCTTCCCAGCCCCTGCTCGCCGGCTCCCCTCTGCCTGCGGGGCAGGCCCCCGCGCCCATGGCTTTAAGGAAGCCGGCTCTTGGCACAGGCACTGCTCAGCGCTGGCTGGGTGCGCAAGCTAGGCTTGGACCGGCTCCCTCCCCTCTCCTCTCCCTCCTTCTCCCTCCCTGGCTTTGGGTGCTCTCCATCCTAAACCGGCTTGGGTTTCAGCGTCTTTTTAACTCTTTCCTAGGAAGTGCCTTTTCCTTGTACATGTTGTTGGTTTGGTTTTATTCTCTGCCTTTTCTCTTCCAGCCAACAAAACATGCAGGCAGCACAGACTGTGCCCTGTGCAAGGGGTGGACAGCAGCAGGGCCGTGTCCCACCCTTGGCATCTCGGGATGCACGAGGTAAGGTGCATTGGTGCAAGAGACAGATTTTTCTTCAGGCAGGATGCTACAGAATTCTGCCCTCAGTCCTTTGTGCTAGTCCCTAGTCCCATGGCCATGCTTGGCCATGCTCTCTCCCCAGCTGTGCCTGACCCCTCATAGTCCCCAAACTTCATCTTTCATTCTCTCCTGCATTGTTTTTTCTGCACATCACTGTGGCCTCTTGCCCCAGGCATGAGATTTCTAGCAGGAGCAGCTGCCAACTGGGAGAGACATCAGTTTTTTCCCTCTCTGGTCATCCCCTCTGCCTGGGCAGAGCCCCAAGCCTTGTGCTCCAGCACGTGTCATCCCCCGGTCACATCCCCTGTTTAGGTCCCAGGCCGAGCTTTTTGGATGGGAAGGGTGTGCCTGGTCTGAAGCAGAGCCTGGCTGCTGGGAGCAGCCTGCCAGCAAAACTGGGGATCTGGAAACAAACCCTGGCTGTGACCATTGTCCCCAGCTTGGCGCCAAGCTGACAAGCTTGTGCCTTTGGGGTAAGCACAATGTGGATGCACCAGAACATTGGAATGAAGGGCATTTTGGAGGGGAGAAGAAATGGGAGATTTTTCTCACACTGCAGAGTCTGTTGGGAAGAGGATTAGAGGATTCTATCCTGCACCAAAACTGACCTGGGTATTTATACCCTGGGTATGTGCGGGTGTGTTGAGGGGGGGGGTGTGTGCACATACACATCTTTGAGAGGCAGAAGGAAGGATGGACAATATCTCTGTTCTGCAGGGGTCAGAAATGCCAAGTCAGCGCTGTGCCTCCTGCAATTCCAAGAGGAGCTGCAGAAGGCTCCAAGGTTTCTGAGGGGAATCAGGTTTTGAGCGTGTCTACGTGTGCTGGGACTTTTTTTTCCCTGTTTCCCTTCTCCCATTTGTTTGGTTTAGGAATGGGAGGCCCTGCTTCCCAGAGAGTGGCTGGCGTTTGGCAGGACCCCAGAACCACTGGAGAAGCAAGCGGAAAACTCTGGGAAAATATGCACTGTGAGCTGAGGGGGAAGGGAGGAATGGGGGCTGGGAGGCCTGGAAATTATTCTCAGGCTGCCTGTCAGCATGGAGCTCAATCAACATGGAGTGAACATCCCTTCCAGCCGGGGCAGGAAGAGGACAGAGAAATGCACTGCTGAGTGCACAAGCTCCTCACCAGGCTCCAGCACTGACGTGCAATGAAAGCCACTGCAAGTTGCCCATGTTTGCCCGTGCCTCAGTTTCCCCTTTTGGGAAATGGCAGGGGGAAAGGTTAGGGCAATACTTCTTGCTAGTGGAGCCTTACCAGCTGACAGAAGAGGAGTTTTGTGATGAGTTGTGTTGTCTACTCCTGGCTGCTGCTGGTGGGAATTTTGGCAGCTAACAGTACTATTAAAGGCAAGAAAATTTTCTGGGGTGCATGAAAACTTGGAAACTGATACAGAAGAAAAAGTTCCTCTCTGTCCCAAAAAAGCTTCTGCAGTGCCTCTCTCAGGTTTTCCTGCCTGGCTTATTTCCAAACATGACATTACCCACTTAGGGTTCTTGGCCTTATGCCTGGCCTCTTTCCACCTTTCCAAGGGAAACAGGTAGCAGGGAGGCCATTGTCCTCATTTCCGTCCCACATTTCCATCTGCACTCCTGAGCTGCTCACAGCCAAGCAGATGTTCTTCACGGGGGACCTCATCAGCTGGGGCCTTTGCCTGTGTCTCATCTGACTGCAAGAACAGCTCACGGTGGGGAGCGAGCAGGACTTTGTATTTAATGTCTCAGCTGGGCTGAATAGGGACCTGCCAGGAGCCAGCAAACAAAGACGTGCTCTGGTGGCACTGCCCAGCTGGGCAGAAGTTTATGCCGGTAAAGACACTTTTGCTAGGGTAATATTACCCTGCTTCCCAAAGGGAACAGTGTGTACCAGCAGTATTTTGCCAGGGCCATCACATTTACAGGAGATTTTGAGAATTCTATCTAGTAAACCTGTGCCAGCCATGCTTTAAAGTGCAGTCCAAGCCTGAGGGCACCTTGTATGCCCAACGATCTTCGCTCTCCCTCATCACACACTTTGCCTTGGAGGCAGTCCAGGCAAGCACTGTCCAGATTATACTGCAACAATCCCTGCTCAAAAGCAGCTGTTTCCTCCTCCTCCTCCGTTTCCTCCCTTTTCCTATACCCACCACAACACTGGCAAAGTAGGGGGACAAAGACTGAACCTACCTCAGTGGCTGCATCCATCCTATTACCCCTCTCCACCACAGGTATGGAGAAGGAAATTGATGCTTTCTCTCCTCTCTAGCCCCTGTGTACAGCTCAGCTCCCCTGTGGCACACGTGGATCATCTGCCCTGTTGCACATGCACACACACATCCACGCACAAACACTCGCCTGTCACAGCTCCTCCCTCACCAAACCTCCGGAGTGAAGGGGTACCATTTGCACCAAGAGCCAGAGGAAGAGCCACTTCTCTCCCCCTTCCTGACTGCTTCTCCTCCACCACAGCTGCCTTTCCTTCCCCATGCTCCCCACTCCTCTGCCCCAAATCTCCTTGAGCGTCACAAGCCAGGCGGGGAAGCGGAGCACCTCTTACCTCCGCTCCCCTCCGCAGGGTCCCGCGCTGAGTTATCTGTATCCCGTATCCTCAGCTGCTCCTGGTTAGCAGCGCGGGAGGGAGGGAGGGAGGGCCGGCGGGGCCCAGCTGACTCCAGCCAAGTGCTCTTATGTAATTACTGTCTTTTCCATCCTGCCTCCAAGGCTTTTGTGAGTGCCTCCCCTCCTGCTCTGGCCCGTGTCAGGCTTGGCTCTCCCTCCCTCTCTCCCTTCTTCCCTCCCTTCCTTCCTCCCTTCTTCCACCCACCCTGCACAGCATCACAATTTGCTCAGTTCAACAGCTGATTCCTTCTGGAAGCAAAGTTCAGGCTTTTGGCTACTGCTGTTACTACCCTTGGAGAGAGAGCTCACATGTGTTTCAAGAGCTGGGAAGGGATCGGCAGCACTGCTCTGCACTTGCCTCCTCTCCATCACAGCCTGGCTGCTCCTGGGTACCTTTGCCTTGCCCTTCCATAGTGCCTGTAAATGGGGAGGGGTACACCTGAGACCTTAAAATGTGGTTTTTTGCTTCAGTAATTTGTGGTGCCCTCAGGTTATCCTGTAACAGCAGCTGTCACTCTGCTGTACTGGGATTGCTGATCATCTCTGGCCAGGCAGCAGAAGAGGCTGGGAAGAATAGATGACCTTTAAAGGTCCTTTCAAGCCCAAACTACTCTGTGATTCTATGATTAGATGAATCTTTTCCAGCCTGTGGACTCCACGTCTGTGCACAGGGCTTGTGCAACAGCCAGCCCTTGTTACTCAAGAGCACCAGCATGGTTCAAAATTACTGGCTCAGAATACTTTCTATGTCTCTAAGGATGGGCAGACCTATTAGATGTCAGCTGCATGGCTACATTTCTCTTTAGACTTCTGCCCATGTGGGGCCCGGACCAAGCAGGAATGACACGTTCCCTGGCTTTATGCAGGCTGCTGCTGAGTTTGAAGGCACTTCTGCCAGCAGGGATTTCTGCTGTGTGCTGCTTGGCGGCCTGGCCTGTCTCACACAGAGATCAAGGCCTGGCAAAGACTCTGCTTTTTTTTTTTTTTTTTTTTTTTTTTTTTGCTGTGCATTGCTGAAATGCCACGTGGCTGAGGAGCAGCTGGAAGAGCCGTTCACCTGCACTCATTGCTTGAGCAAAGCTGTTGCCAGACCTGGCAGTCGCCAATACTGAGCATGAAAGTGTGAGCTTGTCTTCTACTTCCCCCACTTCCCTTCTAGTGCCCCCACAGCCAGTCCTTGTGTGACACAGCTGAGCAGGGAGGGAATCAGACACTGGCTCACAAGCTGCATCAGCTGGAGATGCCTCACAGCATCACCCAGGCTGCCCCTCTCCCCATCAGCAGCTTTTCCAATTTGAGTGTCCCATCTCTTACCCTCGCCTTGTGACCCTGCCTGTGAGACCAAGGAGCTGTGCTGGTACCCACCCCAAACTCTGGCCTATAATTGCAAGGACTATCCTTACTGCAACCAGGAAGAGTTTGCTGCCTTGTGAACATCTAGATCCAGCAGCTTGGCTGGGTGGGAGATACCAGGTGACATTGTAGCCATTTTGAACCAGTTCTTAAAAATAACCTTCTGGCAAGCCTGCTGCCTTCTGCTTCTCTGTATCTGCATGCACCTGAAGGCCCCCTCCTCCCATCCACTCCAGTATAGACCCAGAAAATTTTACTCCTTTGCCATCCTCTCCTATGCACACTCCTAGACCTGCTTGTATCACTTATCAACAGCAGATCACTACTCAGGGCCTATCAGCTCTCACAAGGAGTGCTGAGAAAGGTGCTCAGTGGTTTGGGTGAGAAAACTTTCTTCAGAGATAGCCATGAGCTTTCTCACCAAAGAAACAAAAACTTTGTGGAAGGGGGATGGGGTGGTGGGGCATGAGCGGACAGGTGGATGGGCAAGGAAGCTGGTGTTTAAGGGCTTACAAACTCTTGGATCTGTGAGGGTGCTTTCCACTAAGGGAACCAGACTGACATGACAGAATTATATAGACTCACAGGGTGGTTTGGGTTGGAAACGACCTTCAAGATCATCTAATTCCAAGCTCCCTGCCATGGGCAGGGACACGTTCCAATAGATCAGGCTGCTCAAAGCCTGGCCTTGAATGCTGCCAGGGATGGGGCAGCCACAGCATCTTTGGGCAACCTGTGCCAGTGCCTCACCACCCTCACAGTAAACAATTTTTTTCTAATATCTGATCTAACCCTGACCTCCTTCATTTTAAAGCCATTCCCCTTTGTCCTATCACTACACGCCCTTGTGAAAAGTCCCTTCCAGCTTTCCTGTGGTCTCCTGTTAGGTGCTGGAAGGGACTATAAGATCTCCATGAAGCCTTCTCTTCTCCAGGCTAACAACCCCAATTCTCTCAACTTGTCTTCATTGGACAGATACTCCAGCCCTCTGATTATCTTCATCACTGTCGTCTTGGACCTGCTCCAACAGGTCCATGTCCTTCATATGGTGGGGGTCCCAGACCCAGATGCAGCACTCCAGATGGAGTATCACCAGAGAGGAGTAGAGGGACAGGATCACCTCCCTCGACCTTCTGGTCACGTTTCTTTTGATGCAGCCCAGGACACAAGTGTCCCTGTGCTGCGGGTGCACACCTCTCATGCCTGCACAGGTCCCTCTGGATGTCCGACACGCGGGGAGCTAGCACGGAGAGGCTCCACTGCCGCTAGCCAGCACAGTGCTTACCCCGGTGGGAAGGGCAGAAGCCCGGCCGCGATCCCCGGCTCGCCGCTGCCGGCGGTGTCCGATCCCCCTCTGCAGGACGCGCCGCGCAGCGCCCGCATCCCCCGCGTCCCCCGCGCCGCTCGGCGCCACCCCCGCCCTGCCCCTCCCGCCCCGCTGCGTGTCCCCCGGAGGTGTCCCGCGTGCCCGAGAGCAAGGCAGGACCGGGATGGGCTCTCGCGTCCCTTCCGCCCGCAGCTCTGCAGCCGCTCCGGCTCCAGAGCACCGCGGGGAGGGAGCCGCGGCGGGGCACTGCCTCCCCAGGCGCTGTTTGCCAGTCGAGGCATCCGTATTGCCGTGCCCCGCGGCCCTGTTTGTCATGTAGAGGAGGCTGCTGTGCTGCAGCCCGGGCACGTGTCCTTGCCCGGCTGCATTGACGCACTGGGCTATGCGCGTGTGTCTGCTTGTGCATGACGTGCTGAGTGTGAGATCTGCGTGAGCCGGCTGCGTGGTGTGTAGCGTTTGCATAGTTTATGCTTGGGAAGGCAAAGAACAGCAATTTTTCATGAGCAAATATTTGCATATTTTCCACTCGTTCGAGCAGATAAAGCATTTCAATTCTCTGTCGGATCCTCAGGAGAGCTAGGAGCATCTTCTCTTTAAAGGTGTTTCCCCTTTTTGTATTCCCCTGCCTCTTTTCTCGAGGGGCTACTCCATTACAACAATGCTTCCTGCCCCCTCCACACACCCCCTTGTTCCACAGCCCTGTACAACAGCAGAAAGCAGAACATGGCCTGGATAGTTTTGCTGTTGCCTGATCTGAGCTGCTGTGATTCCCTGCTGATGACAAATACAGCAGCTCCCTAACAACAGCTTCAAATGACATTATGTGTGGGCTGTGTTGGTAACAGCCTGGAAACACACCCTCGGTTCTCCACACTGGAGCTCCTCTGCCATCACCATTCACCACCCTCCCAGTTTTCCTCCTGAAGATCCACTGCAGGGCAGAAAGGTCACACTGCTGAGTGGGTCAGCAGCTGCTCCAGACCACCGTTGTGTGGTTGGGTGGGCTTGGTGTGTGTATGTGTTTGTTTGTGTGCGTGTATGCGTGTGTGTGTGTGTGTGCAGGGCCCTTGGCAAGGTGCAGCTGCCCTCTCCCAGCCCGAGCCTGTGTGCATTAAGGTGAATGTGCCGCGTTCTTGGCGTTCGAGCTTAGGCTGAGCGGTCACACAGGTCTGGGTGTGTGGGCACCTGTGTGGCAGGCCCCATATGGTCTCATGCACACATATATGTGCTTGAATCCGTGCATGGCATGAATATGTCTGAGTGTTTACACACATCCACATCCACACACACACACACATGCACACATGCATGCAATCATGCAATAAACACTCATTTGCATGCATGCATACACAGCACACACAAATGCCTCTCTCTATCTGCTCTTGTGCGCTCTGATGTGTGTGCACAAGCTCTCTGACAGAATGGGTTCCCCGTGTCTCTAGCACCCCATCTGTAATCACACATTTGCTGGGAAGAGGATTGCACAACGCTGCTGAAATCATTGCAGCCCTTTCTAGCCTTGCAGCTCTGATCACTACGTGACAAGAATGAAACCTTTTGTGCAGCACAGGGCTTGATGGAGCCCTTATCTCTGTGTCTCTGCACCCAGAATAGAAAAGCTCTTTTCCATAGCTGACTGGAGCAAATCCCCCCTGAACACATCCAGACTTTCATTTAGCCACTGCACATGGTCCCCATGGCCTCTGGGTTGCCCAGAGTCAACCACAGCATCGTTAAGGAGAGGGATCACAGTGGCAGTCAGATTAATGCCATTACCACAGAAAACTCTGGGGATTCACCAAAAAGGAGACAGTGCTGAGGAAAGAGCAGGGGTCAGGAGGCAGTGACCTCCTGATCATCATTCCAAATGCCTGTTCCTATGAAAGCATTCAAACAATCACAGCCTTTAAATCAGTGGTGATAGTTGGAAGAATTTTGTGGCATTTGTTTTCTCCTCATGAATTTTGGACAAGAAATACCTTTTCCTTCCCCTCCTCCAGTCTTATTTTCTGTTAATCTTCATTTTTTATTTCCCCAATTTGTCATTGCAAAACAGGATACAGCCTAAGGGGGCGAAGAAAACACAAGACAGAAAAATGTGATGCTTTTGTCTCTTTTCTTTTAAACTCCTATTTAGTCTAAAGATCTCAATTTTTTTTTTTTTTTTTTGCAGATCTCTCTGGAACACATTTTGTTTGCCCCAGCAGGCTGCCCTGCAGAGCTGCCTTGGTGGGAGCTCAGATTCCGTGTGTCAAAATGATGTCTCCTTGGCACACTTGCTTGGTGCTGGCATTGCAGTGCTTGGGCTCTTAAGGAATGCTGGTATTTTAAGAAGCCAACCAGTCGAAGGAGTTTCTTGAATGGTGATTTGCAGCAGATGGAGCTGCAAAGGCGTGTGAAATGCAGTCTCAGCTCAGTTTGGTGATGAAGGAGACGGTCTCTGTTAAGTGTGTTGGCAGCTGGGGAACTCCCCCCATCTCCCCACGGCAGCTGGGCTGCCACTCCATGGATAAGGAAACCCATCCTCTATCTGCCCCCCATCCTCCTGAGCTGCTTCCTGCAAGGTCCTTGATCACAATCACATGCCTTCTTCAGTGCCTGCTCATCAACCATGAGCAGTGCTACAAGCTCCTCAGATAATACAATCTCTGCTCTGTCCTGCCGGGATTGCTCTGCCAGGGGAGTCCAGCATTCACCTGGCTCTGCTCTTCTCTGCAAGAGAAGCAACACAGACCGGAGTTTAAAGAGCTGTGTTGTCCATCTATCTGACCATTTGGTAGTCAGCCCTTTTAATCTTTCCACCACTTGTTGCCCCTTATAGAGGCAGAAGCTTTGGCAGTCCATCCTTATTCTGCTAGGATTTCTTGGTTGTGTTTCATCCAGTGGATGTTGTGGGAGCTCCCCAAGAAACTAAAACAGAGGCTTTTTTTAGTCCAACAAACTTTATCCCACGGCCATGAATAGTTTGGCTGCTTTTCTGACTGGGGCCCATGGTGTGGGAAGCTGATGCCTTGATTGAAGGAGAAAAAGATGTAAAGACATAGCAGAAGATAGAAGCTGGCTACCAAGTTCTTTCTTTTCCCCATGAGCTGAGGCTGCACTCCTGGGTGTCTGACTGCCCGTGCTCAGGGGAGCACTGTAAGGGCAGCTGAGCAGTTCCTGTGTGGTCTGGCAGGCAGCTCAGCTCCCGAGGCTGAGCCTGCAGGCATGGACAGCCTGGCACCAGCGTCCCAGGCTTAAAGAGGAAACATGAGGATGTAGGATTTCAGGGGGACAGTCTGTCGTGGAGGTGATGGCAGTACCAGTGGCTGAGAGCACAGCTGAATGTGATTTGGTTGGTTTTGTCTGCAGTCCCTGGCTACCCTTCCTCTGCTCAATAACCTGGCTAGGAGATGTCTGTTCACCCTGTGACAGCCCTTTTCCAAAGTCGGGTATCCTGCACTGCAGTTCTGAGGCCTGCCAGGCCTTCACGTCTTCTCACATTGCCTTTGTGTGACCTTGTCTCTTGCTTCCTCATAAAGTGGTTCTGTTCCCACGATCCTCAGCTGCTGCAGCTTGTTCTGCTTCCCAGTCCAGGTCTTTTGGCTTCTGTCCCAGCACACCCAACCCCATGTCACCCCTTCCCTTCTCTTACTTTTTCTCAAGTGATCCGTGAGACATCTTTCCATTACCCAGCCAGCTCCCACAACTGACCCTCCACAAGTCACCTCCTGCAACATCTTCTGACCTCAGGAGGCATGTATCCTTCTGGTGGATCCCTCCTTCCCATTTCTCAAAATTGTTTGTAGAGAAAACTGCCCAAAGGGCTGTGGTGTGAGGGTCATTTCGGTGGCTGTAACTTAGCAATAGCATTCATGGAGAAGTTAAAAGTGCGGGGACAGACATTTTAGCAGAGCTGCAGGAATGAAGCCAAAGTGGAGAGGGAGACTTTCATCCCACCCACTCTTGTACAGTGCTCCTCCTCTAGCCTGCACACTCAGATGGGCCCATCCACAACTTCCTTCCAACAACCAGTGTGCAGGAGCAAGCCACTCATCCAACTCCACAGCAGCACACTTGCTCTCCAGCTCTTATCCAAGCACTCACATCTGCACTTAAACATCCTGCAATTACATAAACATGCTCCCTCATCTGTGTCAGTGTACACTTACACACGTGCATACCCCCTTAGGTACCCCTGCACACATGTGCACACCCCCAGCAGATGAGCATCAGTGCCCAGGACTGGCACCAGCCCCCACCAGCCCTGACTCCTTGGTCTCTGATCCTTTTCAGCCATCCCCAAACATGTACAGTCCAGGGAACAAAGTTTTGCCAACAACTACCTTTGTGCACATGCAGACACATCATTTGTTCACTAAACGCTCTACCACTTCCCACAGGATAAATCGGTTCCTAGTATTGCTCAGACTCTTTACAACCACAGTGCTCACACACTGGAGATCCCCTGACCTGTCTGCTTCCTGCCCCCATCCTGTAGTGAGAGACAACTTCACCTCCTGTATCAGCCAAAATGACTCCGTACGGAGATCGACTCAACTCAAAGACATTGTGTATTCTCAGGAGAGCCAAATCTATAGCACCCCTTCCCCTAAACACATAGAATGGCTTTGCCCACCTGGCCTTCTAAGTCCAAAGGCTTTTTCTTTATTTATAGTAAAGCTTAAGGAGAAGAAAAGAAATGCTGTCTCCAACTCATGTCTCATTGTCTTCTTCTCTACACTTGTTACACCTCCCACCAGCGTGCAGAGGCACCAGGAGAAACCTGAGGAATGTGAGGTGCAGGAAAGAAATGTTCCAATTTTTTCTCCCAGGTAAGGCTCATCCTGCCCAGAGTCCATAGGTGCTCTGAAAAGAAAGAGGAGGTGTTGAGCAGGCAGTGGTCTCAAGCCACAGGCAGGAAATCTGTCCCCAAGACTTTTTGAAGAACTAGAGAGGGGCCAGCCATGCATGCAACTGGCTGGTATGTCTTTGCTGCAGACATTTCTCCTTCCTGTTCATCTTTTAAGGTAAGCCACTTCTCATGTTTATAAGTCAAGGCACTGGGTTGCCTACATGTGGTATATGCCATCTGGGGACTTCCTCGAGGTGCCACCATGAGATGGCAGCCTGTGCCCTCCAGAGCTGGATCATCTAAGGGCAGATCATGGCTCTAGGGCTGACCTTCCTTCTCTGTACTCTCAGTGCCCATCACCTCTTCAGCTCTCCCTAAATGCAGTCTGCTCTTTACCTGGTGTTGCCAGGTGAAAAATTGTTTGCTCCTGGTGGTGAATACGATGCTTATTCTTCAAAAGCCACCGGCCTATGGAACTGCACAATGTTTATTCTGTAGGAAGAAGAACTCGAAAGCAACCAGCCCAGTTGTGCCAACTTTTACCAGTTCACCAGGCAGTCAGGTATAATTTTGGGGTCACCAACCACAAGGCACCACCAAGAGACTCCCAGGACAGAAGAACACATGTGTAAAGGAGAGGGAAAATACATTAATGGCTTTGGGGAAATTAAGATAATATGTATGTTTATACTGGGATAATCAATGAGCATGTATGTAAAATACAGTACATAAATGGGAGATTTTTTGTACTCAGCATGCATGATATTTTGAAGGAGATACCCCCTCATGCATCCAGCCAAATAAAGAATGCCTGCTTCTTAATGCTACATTGGTGTTAAGGAGGTTTTATTTTTTACCAATTTCTGGTAACACTGGTACCACACAAACCTCAGGTGTCTATTCCAAAGCCAAGAACAATGCCTTGTTTCTTCCACAAGATCATGGAGCCCTATTCATCTTTAAGACTACTCTTGGACTTTATTATTCCTTTGTATCATCTCCCATTGCCTTTGAAAGCAGAGAAGGTGAAGGGGATCCCATGTCCCGATGTCTCTTTCCCCTGCACCACCTCTTTCATCATAAATAACTGACATGCAACTTGCTGCTCTTTCCGCATCCCGCAGGCTCCTCAGGGAGTGGTTTTTGCTCATTGCTTTTTCCTTCTCCGCTGCTTAGAGGGCGCTCCTGCCTGTCATTTCCATTCCTGGTGATCTTGCTGATCTCACCCTCTTCCCTTTCGTCATCAATCTTCTCTGGGGAGCATGCTGGCACCTCCTGGCTCTGCACTCGGCGGGACGGCCTGAAGATGGCCCTGCGGAAGCCCTGCTTGAAGCGGTAGGAGAGGAAGCCATAGATGATGGGATTGGCGCAGCTGTTGGCATACGGCAGCACCACCACAAGGAAGTAGACTCCAAAGAGGGATGGCTCCTCTGGCAGCGGGCAGACAACATTGATTATGTTGAGGACGTAGAAGGGAAGCCAGCAAAGGACGAAGACAGCCACCACAGTCACCACCATGCGGGTCACTCTGCGCTCTGAAAGCT
Source organism: Ploceus nigricollis (assembly GCA_013399945.1). Lineage (NCBI taxonomy): Eukaryota > Metazoa > Chordata > Aves > Passeriformes > Ploceidae > Ploceus > Ploceus nigricollis. The sequence goes on from VXBC01002315.1 coordinate 81,996, forward strand.
TGTGCTTGGAGGACAGAGCCCTCACCCGCCTGCCAGAGGAGCGAACCTTCACAACAATCAGGAGATAGCAGAGACAAATCACCAGCAGTGGTCCAAAGAAGCCCAGGGTAGCAGTGTAGACGATGAAGCCAGCTCTCCACACCGAGGCAGGCTCTGGCCACTGGATGTGGCATGTACTCATCCCTAAAGGGACATCTGAGAAGACAACCACGGGCAGCACCACTATGGAAGACAACACCCACACGGTTACACTCACGGCCTTGGCCACCCGTGCTGTCCTCCATTTGGAGGACTTCCCTGGGTGGACCACAGCCAGGTAGCGGTCAACGCTCATCACCGTCAGGCAGAAGATGCTGGTGAACTGGTTGATGGCATCCACGGCCATCACCAGGCGGCACATGAAAGAACCAAACGGCCAGTAGGACAGGGCATTTTGCGCAGCCAGGAAGGGCAGGCCCAGCATGAAGAGCTCATCGGCCAGGGCCAGGTTCAAGATGTACACGTTGGTCACCGACTCGCTCACGGAGTGCCGCAGGACCACATAAATGACCAGGGAATTCCCAGCCAACCCCACCACACAGACAATGAGGTAGACCACGGGGATGAGGACACCGCTGACAACTACACCAGGGCTGACAGTGGAGGAGCTGTTGGGGGTAGTGAAGCCTGCCCAGCTACTGGAGGCATTCCCCTCCTCCAACACTGCCGGTGTGGGGAGGCTAAAAGCAGAAGTGTCCATAGCAGAGGCAGGGAAGAGGGCAGGGGGCAGCGTCCTTGCAGGATCAGTTAGCAATCTGGAGCTGAGGGGAAGAGAAAAAAAACATTGATACTGGGGACATGACAGCTAAACAAGCCACAGGTAAAATCACCACGTTAACTGTGTGTTAGGTATGGGCAGGCATGGGAAATCAAGGGGAGTTTGTGGCAGCTAGCTGATACTGAAAAATCTAGGAAAATATCAAACCCATCTAGTCCTGCAAGGAACAGTGGACATGGAGGGACAAACAGGGCTCAATGTGGGCCTCTCCTCTAGCGAAAGATCCTCAGGGAAAGAACAACAGACTAGCATAAGGACAGGGAAAGTTTTAATTTTCTGCTAATGGATCCAACACTGAGGACATGGTCACCAGGGGCCTGGTTCTCATTTATGAGTGGCAGGTGCTTTACAAGCAAAAGAGGGAAAAGCATCCAGTGACAAAGTGCCTTTCCAGCTCTGAGTTTCCTATTCTCTGAGTATTTATTCTCCTGCTTGCTGAAGCTCTTTTTGGACTGGCCAGGTTATTGTTAGCCCCACAGGAGAAGGAAAAGCACTTTCAAACCAAGCAGAGAGGCTTAGCTCAGCACCTGAGAGGAAGGGCAGCTGGTTTGTGTTATGCCAGTTTGAGAGTAAAGGAAAGATAATTTTGGGTACACCAAGAGGGATCAGTCCAGATCCCTCTTGTCTCTTTTTCTCCCATTCTCCCTGCCAGTCTCCCCCTCTCCTGCATGCTGCAACACACTGCTAATGGTAGAGGCTTTGCCTGCCCCACCTGTTTGCAACACCAAAGCAGTGTCCCAGCCCTCCTGAGCTGAGGAGCCCAATTGCTTGTCACACGAGGGTTTGGCATGGAAACAGCACTCGGCTCCCTCAGAGACAGCCTTGAGCAAACAAGCTCTCCATTCACCACCAGCTCGCTGCTGACACTGGTGAGGAGCTGCAGGGAGAGAAGGGACAGCTAAGGGACAGACGTGCCTTTTGTCAGGCCTCCATATGTGAAATACAGAGCCCAGCACATACTGTGGACCAGAGACACCCTGGAAAACCTAATGCAGAGGAGATTTGTGGTTCTTTCAGGATTACTCCAGCTCTGGAAAAATTTTCTGGAAGTGTGGACTGACAAGGTCATCCCCCTGAATTAGGTCCTTGGAAGGGAAGATGACATGGTGGAAGTGAATGGGGACCTTGAGGTTCACCTTTTCACATCTCAACAAATCTCTTAGGGCTCTGAAGCTCCTTTTCTTTTGGAATTAAAACTGGGGATGACAAAGGAAAGGACTCCCAACCTGAACTACTTTCAGGAGGCCAGAGACACTCCAGAGACTTTTCTCGCAGATGTGATTTTTCTGTAGCATCACAACTTTCTTCTCAAATGTCTAATATTACAGTGTTTGGGGTTTTTTTGTTTGGTTGGGGTTTTGTTACTTGTTTGTTTTGTAGGTGCCATTCCAAGTTCTGGAAACCCTAGGGGAGACCTGAGCTTTAGATGGATTCCTTGGACATCGGACGGGCAAACCCAACAGACTCCAGAGATGTATTATATTTTATGCTGAAGGAACCTCATCTGAAAGGCCCCATAAAAATACAGTTGAGCAACTACGTCTTAAGGCCATTTCTACAGGCTATTGTATAAATGTTTCCTGCTTTAGAGCATTTGAGCTTTGAAGGACTGGGATTGTTTATATTTTTTAAATTTTCAGGTGCCTTGGGCTGTGACACACTGTCCTGACAGAAGCCCATCTCATGGGGTCCTGCAGCACTGGTCCTCCCACACATCGTGAGTGGCTGCAATGAATAAGCAGAGTAGGAAGTGGTTTGAAACTCTAAGTTCAAGGATGTTTCCTCTGATATTTTTTCCAATTCTGTTCTAGTGACACAAAGTATAGAGTATCACTTGTTGGAGAAAAGAGGAGGGCAATGGCTGCTCTAGGGACAAAGATCCCAACAGAAGGTGGCGGAAGCCAGAACAGTATGTTCATTAAAGGATGATCCTCTAAAAGATGAAGACATAGATAGGAATCCCTTTGCATGTTCCTCCTGCGTGCAAAGGAATTTAAAGAAGAAAAAGGCCAAACATTTTGAGCCTTACAAATACCAAACATGGATGGAGATACTCCTAGTGGAGCTACAAAGCATTTGGAGAAGTGTCTGGGGTCCAGACCTCAAAGCCAGCTGGTCAGACTGTTGTTTAGCAGTACAGTAAATCCAGCTTCAGGGCAGCTTCAGAAGCCCTATCAAAAATGCTAAGGCATGCAACAAAAAGCATGTATTTCCTATAAACTCATTTTCCTGCTCAGGCAGCTGCAGGGGAGAAACTTGATCTTTAAGCAGGTGTGGTCTGTTGCTGCCATTCTAACTTTGTCAAGTACCATGTACCAGCTCAAATGCCATGTCACACATTTTGGCTAGTTTGACAGAAAAAACACTGGGCACCAGTGCTCCATCTAGTTTGGATCCACTCTGCTGGTTGCTTGGGCAGCACATGCATAGGTAGGAGTTGGTGAGCAACCCTGGCCTCAGACTGATAGTGTGTTGGCATCCACTTGGATCCGTTCCTAATGTGGACAGCACCTGTTGCAAGAGGCTTGGGATTCTCTGACAGGTGCTACCAGAATATGCCTGGTTCATGCAGCTGGAGAGCAGGGAGAAGGCAGAGAGGTAGGAGGAGATGGGAAATTGGCACTACTTCTTTCCTTAGGGGGAAAAATATAAATATATATATATAGATATAGATATAGATATTTCTGCATTGAAAGAGAGGAGGAGGTGGATGCTGAAAGCTGAGCCTAGTCCTGGTAACAAACCGTGAACAGCAGCTGGGAGGGACAACACAGCCAAATAACCTGCCCCATCCTCTCTTGACCCTCTCCCCTCCTGTCCCCCCTGTTTCCCACGGCCCTGCTCCAGCTCAGGACCCTCCCGTCTCACCTCGGGGTTGAGCTCTCTCGTAATGACCAGGCTGGACTGGCAGAGTTGGAGGGTCGGGAGCGGGGGTGGTCGGCAGGTTTTCTTCTCTGGAACTGCGGACTTAACTTCTGCATGGACTCATGCCCGCGGGAGACATCTGGGAAGAGCGGGCAGAGCCGCCGGGTACTTACATATCGTCGGGATGTACATTTTCCTCCGCTTCCCCGGGAGAATCCGTGTCATGCTTTTGCCCTTCCTCTTTCTTAAACGCGACAGAGCAAAGCGCTCCCGGAGGGAGCGAGCCCCGCCGGGCGCTACCGGAGGCGCGAGTCCTTCTTGCCGGACTTGCCCATCGCCCCCGCCGTGCCTGGCGCGGGAAGGGCCGGGGGCGGGCGGCGGGATGCGCGGCCCCTCAGCCGCACGGCCGTGCGTCTGTGCCCCACGCAGCCCCCACCATCCGCGGGGCTCGGGCAGAGGGAGCGGAGCGCCGGTACCGGGGGACGGGTGCCGGTAGCCAATGGGCGCCACGCACGGAAACACCGGCAGGAGAAGGAGGAGAAGGAGGGGATGGACGACAGGGCAGGAGAACAAAGATGAGCGGGGGGAGATACCGGGATGGAGAATAAAAGCGGGAGAGGGAGGCGCAAGGAGATGGGCAGAGGGATGAGGGGAGCGCAGAAGAGGGGAGGATGAAGGAATGAGGAGTGTGGTAAAAGAAGCTGAGGACAGTGGAGGCAAGAGGGAGAGGAAGAAAAGAGGGATGCAGAGAGCAGCTCTGTGGTGGGAGAGTAGCATGCAGGAGGGGGCGACTCGGCTCGGCTCTCCCAGGGGCACCCAGGAGACGGGCCCCTGTTCCAAGGGGCTTGCAGGCAGGGCTGGTGCTGCTCGGAGCCGCAGGGACACAGTAAAACCTTCTGTCTGGCAGGGTGCTCAGAAACCGGGGCGGATGCTGAGCACACAACCCCTTCTCCCCTCTGTTCTGCCCTGTGAGCACCTCCAGATGGATGGAGATGAGGGCAGATTCCTGGCTCCATACATGATCTCTTGTCTTTTGCACCTTCATTGGGAAAATGTTCCAGTTTAACAGCCCCAAACTTTCCTACCAAATTTAATCTCTGCTGGAAGGCATAGACCCAGAAGAAATGGATCTCAGAAAGAAATTAATCTTTGGGAGAGCAGCTGTCCCATGAATGATTTTCCATCCCATTCCCTGCACAAAGGGCTTCCCTGTCATTCTCACCCCCTTTCCTGCCCTGCAGCCAACGTCAGTGACTCCTTGTGCTGTGCATCACCCAGTTCTTGACATTTGGCACTGGTATTGTGAGCATTTGAGCCCCTAGGGTAAATTCCAGCTTTAACAAAAGAAGGCAGTATCTCTTAGCGCACAACATAGCCAGGGTCTGGCATCCAAACCTACTTGGGCAACTTTATATGCAGCCAGTGCTGCTCAGAGGTGAGCTGATGAAGGCAGTGCAGGACTTCAAAGCTGCCAGGCCTCTTTAGGCCAGAATTTGGCCACAATGCTGTCTGAAGACACAGAAGAGAGAGGAATCCTCATTGGGAAAGGAATGGCATGGGTAGCACGCAGAGGTTTTCTTTACCATGGCAGGGCAGGTGTCTGTAGCACCATGCAGAAGCCCCCAAGCTCCTTTGTTAGAAGAAACAGCAGAGTTCTACACAGTCCTGCTAACCTTGCAGGACTTGTTAGCAAAAGCACAGTCATAGCATCACAAATTCCACGTCTCTAGATCACTTCCTCAGTGCTCTGAGTCGTGTCCCATTCTCTGCCTCAGCTCCAGTGGGGGGCTGTGCAAAGTGCTTAAATTGTGTTGGGAGGAGAGCTCAGCCTGTGCACCTCCACAGGTAGGCAGATACATGAATTTTGTTTCACACACATCGTACGTGCATTGCTGTACATTATAGAGAATGGGGCAGACTGAAAAGGTAAAAGCCACAGCTTGAAAACTGGAGAGAAGTAATAAACCACTGGGAATATATTGCCTTGAGTCATGCTTAGGATGCTTAAAGGAGGTTAGATGCCATTTTCAAGTACTTTGTGTCCCTTGCCCTTTCACAGGTCTATGCCCATACCACAGGATTCATTTTTACTCTTCTGGACTTACATTGACATATTTTATATGACCTCTGGATGGGGCCTGGGCAATTCATCCAGCAGCCCAGTGCAGTGCAGATATTTGTGAACTCCCTGCCACAGGGTGCCTGCCAGGGTATCAGTAGGTAATGTGTCACATCACTGAATTAACTGCCTCATTCAGATCTGACCGTGAATTGGAACTGCAGAAATCTCCCTGGCAGCAAGGTACTTCGAGAGCTTCACTGTGTCTGGTTGCACCTGGCATCACCAATGCACCTCCTCAGTGCAGGAAGCAGCCTTTGAAGCTCAGAGGTGTTGCTGCATCCGGGAGCAGTAATCTGGCTCAACTCCACAGTTTCTCTGTGCCCTCCTAGGACTGCAGGATTTTGCAGTGCCAATCATCACACCCTGAGCCCTCCCCTCTCCTGCAAGTAGTGGCAGTAGCAGCCACCCTGTAACACTTATTCTGCAATGCATCAGGAAAGCAGGTGCTCACAGCTGCCAGATCCACAGTACCACTGGGACCACTCTCTTCAGCTTAATTTTAGTGTCTTGGAGGCAATTTGTCTGGACTGGTGACTCATTCCTCCCTCTTTAATTTTTTTCCCTGCCCTCCCCCTTCCTATTCTCACTCTGCCTGTGTCTAGCAGTGTGAGAGAGTGCCCAGAGCTTAGAAGGATTAATGCAGCAATGTTTTGGTGAAAAGATGTCCCCAGCAACCTGCGGGGGCGGTCCCCACGGAGAGGTGTCTGCATCCAGGTGTCCCCTCCCAAAGCCTGCATCCCATCCCCTGAGTGGCACAGCGGGGAGACAACTTTTCCTTTGAACACATGGAGACTGAGAGGAGGAAAGGCAAAAGGAATGCGGGGGGCTCAGCTGAGAACTCAGCAGCTTAGCAGTCATCCTACAGCAGCTGGAGCGCACCAGGCTCCTGTGGGGCTGCCGGTCGCTGCCGAAGAGGGGCACAGCTGCGCCCATTGCTCACGGCTTCAGGGCTGTGTCCCCCTGAGGTGCAACACATCACGGACATGACAAGAATGTACAGTCTGTTTATTGGGTCTTACTCACTCCGTTGTAACCTCAGGGGACCGGAGGAAGGGAAGGGAAAGCTGGGTGGGTGAGGCAAGAGCGGGGAAGTTGTGTGAACAGACAAACCAGTGCTACAGACCCACAGCGGTCTTTCAAGCTGGCAGAAGGAAAAAGCATGACTGCCCCAAGGTGCTGAGTTCTGGGTTGCTGGAGCCATCACTCTCCTGTGTGCTGGGCAGCGCCTGGCATCAGGATGAGACCGGGATCTATAGCCAAAAACATGACAGACCTCATAATACCAGCTCAACCGTTTTCCTGCTCTCCCTCCCTCTGCTCTGGTGATGGCGGGTGTACGAAGGGACAGTGTCCAAACTAGCAGGCTCTCACTCCTCTCTCTCATCAGGCTCTGACCAGCTTTGACTCTTGTCCTGAAGCCTGTCTCCTCCCTCTGCTGCCTTGTACTGAAGTGGAGGCAGGTAGGGACAATATGAGGAGTAAAGGAGTCCTGCAGGAGAAGCTGCCACTTGCCAATGAACAACACAAAAAAACTCTTGAGGCGAGCAGGGCTTGGTAAGAAGAAGGGACACTGGCAACTGCCATGAATAAGGAAGAACTTTTTCCCTTTTTTTTTCTATAGGCAGAGACTATGGCCCCATAGGTCTCAGGGCAGGTCATCCCCAGGGCAGCCTGGATGTAGTTCCCTCTGTGGCAGAAGCTGACAGACAGTTCTTCTCTGTGAGGGCACCTGTGGAAAATCCTAGGCTGCCTCACATCAAGAGATGGGAACAAACTTGCCCACAGTCAAGCAGAAAGGAGGGGGAAGTTGATCCTGGGTGCATCATACCATGTCCTGTCCTTCCCTCAAGCAGGATCAGCTGTCTCCCTCTCTCCCTTTGAAGGTGACCCATTCCAACAGCCTCACCAGGAACAGAGTGGCCCCGACCGTCTGGCTTCAGGAGCAGGAAAGCACCACTGGTGTAACTCCCAGGGATCCCTGTCAGACTTACTTGCTCAGAGGATGCTGCATGGCCGTTTCTTTGTCCGCGTGGGCTGTGGGCACAAGACTGCTCGGATGGCCTCGTCAAACACCGTCTTGAGGCCTCGCTGCGTCAAAGCCGAGCACTCGAGGTATTTCACAGAGTCTGTCAGGAGGAAAGCAGGTGTTGCCATGGGGAGGAAGGGAGCTGGGCTAGGCAGTGGGGATACCCAGGTTTCTGCTCCTTATGCTAGAAAGCACTGCACCTGGCTCTTGCCCAAGCTGAATAAACACATCTCAGGTGATCAAAGACATTACACATTGTCAGGACACATTTCACTCACTCAGACAGTCTTGACTTCAGGAGAAAGCTTGCCAGCTGCACTAGACCTAGGTTTGCCTATTGGCTACCCATGTAGCCAGAGCAGAGCCACTGTGTGTGTCTGCCCATGTCATCCTGGCCAGACACTCCCTCTGCTGAGCTCGTTCTTGAAAACTCATTCAAGCTGTGTTTCTCATCATCTCTCCTATTTATGTGTGCCACATCTGAGAAGAGCTGGATGGTGGAGTGCGACACCCATACCTGGGATTGCACATATAAGCCCCAGCAGACAGAAGCAGAGACAGGAAACTACAGTTGCAGCTCTTCCTGAGAGAGGTTAAAAGCCTCTCTTCTGCCTCTCCGGATATGGAGGAGTGGCCTCTGCCCACAGTGCAACTGTGGCTTGCACAGAAAAAATGTAGAAGATAGAAGTCCCAGATAGAAGTAAGCAGAGTAAAACGGGAGGAGAGTGTGAAAGTGTGTGGTTGTGTGTGTATGTGGAGGATGGTGGCCAGAAAGAGGCAGAAAACAGAGGGCTGAGGGGTTGAGTCTTCCTGAAGAAGCAGATCTCCTTCCTGAGTCTCCTGAAGTGCACTTTGTCCCATGGCCCTGGATGTGTCTCCTTGTGTCCCTCGGAGATACCACTGTGAGATACCACTACAAAAGCCTCGTTAAACTGAGGTGAAGCCCTTTTCTTCTGCCTCTCTCCTTTCAGTAGGTCCAAGATGATTCCCAAGCACATACCTATTTCCTTGGCCAGAGCAAGACCCTGAGGATACGTTATGGGGGATAGCTTCTTCTCCTTCAGCTTCTCGATGGTGTCCTTGTCATCACGGAGATCCAGCTTTGTGCCCACGAGGATGATGGGAGTGTTTGGGCAGTGGTGCCGCACCTCGGGGAACCACTAGCAACGGAGCAAAATGCCAAAGGTGTGAGAAGAGGTCACATGTATGGGCATGCACATGGGAAAACAAAGAGGCACTCCTGAAAAAAATGTCAGCAAGGTAGCTAACAGCATGTCCTTTCTCACATCCACTGTTGGGCACTATAGCCTGGCCCAGGCCAGCTCCTGTTGCTGGGTCCTCAGGCAAAATCCCTGTCAGGGAGCTCAAATTTTGTTATGCAAAAGCACCAGCTGTTCTCAGCCCTCGACCCTCCCATCCAGGGAAGAACATTAAAGTGGTAGGAAGGACATACTCTTGTTCTCTGCTCACCAATCTCTCCCTTCTTTCCTCACTTCCCATCTAAAAGCTGAGGGTACCTGCTTCTATACCCTATGGACCAGTCCTGTGTGTCTGTGCTTTGACAGTCTTGGCTGAAAGATGCCACCAGAATATAAGTCTGTGATCTGACAGCACCATAGCCCAGCAAGATGAATACTAGCCCATTAGTAGAGCTGGCCACCTTCTTTAAATGAACCAGAAAAGGCATCTGAAGGAGGTTTCTGACCAACAGAAAAGAGGTGTGACCTCTTGAACCTAGATGTCCTACTGGTAGTCTCCACCCATAATCACTGTTCTTGCAAGACCACCACCAACACCACCTCCCTCAGCCCCTGGTGGAACAGGATAGGGTCTCACCTTAGCACGGACGTTTTCATAAGATGCCGGGCTGACAAGGGAGAAGCAGATCAGGAAGACATCCTGTAGGCATACAACCATGGTGCAGAGTTAGGATGGGAGCATGGGATGGCATGATGAAGGAGGAAGGAGGGGAGAGGGGAGGGAAGGTCTGTGTGGGCAGCACCCTCCCTCTGCAGCAGAGGGTTGTGCTTGGGAAAGCTCTCTCTGTAATATAAAAGTCCAGACTGCTGCTTCTTGCCTCCAGTGGAGAGAAGGATCTCTGCTCCCCTGAGTCATGGTAACCTTAGCCACCATTATCAGAAGAGCCAAATGGTCAACTCTGAGGACGGGGTTTTTGCGGTTGGCACACTCATCCTCATGGGAAATGGCCTGACAGCTTCCTGCTCATTTCTCATGGAACACCAGAGAGCTCTCAGGCCACAGTAATTTTGCCTACAGTTGAGACAGACCTAGTTTCAGCCTAAAAAGTATACACACACAGGACTCAGAGAAGGCAGTTTTAGCTCTCCAGGTAAGCAATTCTCCTGGGCATGATAGAATTCAGGCTTCCTTTAAAACCAGAGCAAACCAAACAAAACCAAACCATACCAGCTCATCAAGGTCATATCTATTTCATCCAGCTTCACCTAGCTGGAGCAGTGGTGCCAGACCCAGCCTATCCATTTCCATACTTCTACAGCCATCAGAGACCAAAACCTTGGAGAAACATTCCTCCACCTATCCTTGAGATATGTCCTAGGGTGGATGCAAGCATGCTGTTGAGCAACAGACCTACTTGCACTGACTGCAGGCAAAAACGCCTTATACCAGGTGTCTGATTTTTAGGTGGCTGAACCTAGCCCAAACAAATAATTTCTAATCAATACCTAACCTTTTTGACTGCATTGGCAACCTTCAGACTAATGTCTGATGCAGCAAGGTCTTTCTGAGCTGGCCAAAAGACTGCTTGAAAGAACATTCTCCAGAGAAGGTGATCCTCAAACCCTGAAATCACTCTGTCAGTGTGGTGAAAAACTGGTGAACACAGTATCTGAGGCACCCATTTATTCTGCTAGAGGCACCAGCAGATCAAACACATGCCCACAAATCATATCTCTTTTAAAAGGGAGAAGTCAGGAGAGTGGGGTTCACAGAAATGTGACAAGCTCCTGCCTCAGCTCTTAAATTCCATGAACCACCTTAACTTTACAAAGGGAAGGTTTTTTCCAGGGCTGTGTAAGGCATCTGCCCCACACAAAGTCAGTGTCAGCTGGGCTCAAGAGTGTCTTTGAATGTCTTGTTTTCTTGCTCAGTTACAGGAGTTTAGATAAAGGCTCCAAAATATCCTTAAGATATCTTTCAACTTTCGGTTTCAAGGCAGTTGTATTTCAACAGAGATTTCTCAGAAAAGGGCAGAGAGAGGCAGTAACAACCCTGTCACTGTTCCATGGCACATGTTGAGTTTTGCAGTGAGGGATGGAGATGTAGCTGAGGGAGGAAGGGAGAGGGGCATGGAGTGTGACCCACCGTCTGCGGGTAAGAGAGCGGCCTCAGCCTGTCATAATCCTCTTGTCCAGCAGTATCCCACAGTCCCAGATTTACAGGCTTGCTGTCAACCATCACGTTGGCAGAATAGTTATCAAATCTGAAATTCAGAGACATAGGCCATGGCTCAAACAAGAGAAGAGGGAGCCCTTCCAGTAGTGTAGGTGGGGTTCACTATGTGCACCCAGGAGCAAAGGGTGGTGATTCCTCTTCTCAGCTCACCTGGGTGATGCTGGTTTCCTGTTAACCTCCACTTTATGGAATTCTCACTCATCAACTTCCTCCCCATCATTCACCTGTCCTGGACAGGTGCATGGCTGCAGCTACACCTTTGACACCTTGCATGCAAGTTCACAAATTGTTTTCTTTTCCCATTTCTTTCCCCAATATCCTTCCCACAACTGTGTCTCCTCTAGAGCCAAGCCCCTGTCTTTCTTCTGTGCCCTAAAACCTAGTTTTATTCTTAGAAGTGAAGAAGAATCCATGTCTCTGTAGTTTGCTGCACTCCTCAACAGCCCTGCTGGAACTGAGAACACTGCCTCCCATCACTCTTTGACAACCGAGCTTGAAATATTTTAGAACAACTGTCAGGATTGCATGCTTAGGAGTAAAGTCTTGGTAGGGAAAAAAGGATAATAAAGCAACAGAGAAGTTCCTACCCTCATCCTAGAAAATTTTATTTCCTGATCCTTTTGGTACTTTTTTCCCAGATTAAGGGAAACCAGTGATAGGGAAGAACCAACACAAAGGTCTTTTGAATGTGTTCATGGCATCTGCACGTTAGAAGGGACATGATTTAGTAGAGGTCTTGGCAGGGCTTGGCTAGTGGTTGGACCTAATGATCTCAGAGGTCTTTTCCAACCAATTCTGTGATTCTGCTCCATGCAGAATCTATGACTGCTCCAATGACAGCAAGTGCTTTGGACAGGGAAGGAAGTGGGGTCCCACGTCCATCCACCTGCCTTCTCTTGGGTCTGGCCCAGTTGTTGTAGCTTAGTGCCTCTTTGTTTTGGCCAGCAGGATCCCATCTGGTACTTGTAAACTGAGCAAGCAGATAGACCTTGAATTGGCTGGAGTCTCCCAAATATCCCATTTATACCAGGGTTTTATAAGGTTGCTTCTTGTGAAAGGAAACAGATCCACAGTTAGAGAGACCTTCACCGGGTTTCCCCTGCTTGGCATGGAGATTGTGACCCATGGAGTGCACAACAAGAGGTCACTGAGCCCCTTCACATCCTGCTTTTCATGCCTCCCACCCACTCCAGGACCTGTTTATGAATTACTCACACAGTGGGGATGTATTCTCCTGGGAAGGCATTGGTGGTATAGCTGATAAGGAGACAGGTTTTTCCCACAGCCCTGGAAGAGAAAGAAAGCAATGGCAGGAATTCATGACAGTGCAGGCAGTATTGCTAGGGTGAGATGGAGATGGGGCAATCCTTCCACACCTCTAACCTAGCCCTATCTGGAGACCCCTGGAAGCAGAAACACATTCACAGGGCCAGGCAGTGCACAAGCACAGGTTAGAAACCTGGCAGGAAGAAAGACAGGATGTCGCCCAGAAATGTTTGTTGTCTTTGAGCACGAAGGCTTGTTTTTACGGTCTAGTACAGAGAAGACTGAGGTAAAACACATCCACTCTGAGACGGAGGTGGGAGCCCATCTTGCAGTGCATGCAGAGTGCTGTAGGCTCACAGCCAGGACAGGTGCATTGGCTTGGTGTGCCACGACAAAGCTGCCATGCCAGCTTCAGCACTCGAGTACAGGCACTCCTGCCTGCTTTTCAGCTGCTGTGGCCAGGGACTGGTAGCAACTTTTACTGACTTACCCAGTCTTTCCCATCTACAGTAAGCTGCAGCAACACCTGCACAGAGAGCTGTAAGGAGCCAGAAAGGTGCCTGCCCCCATGGCTGATGGAGCCTGCTGGTGGTGTTCCTGAGCTAGAACTGGTGCTTCCTCTCCCCTCAGCCTCCCCCACAGCCTGCTGCAGCAGGGTGGAGTGCAAGGTAGCAGCACAGTCCAGACTGGGTGAGAGCACTGATGGGATAAGGAGCAATAAGGCTATCATGTGGGGAAAGGTGGTGTAGGCAAGCTGAAGCCTGTGGTGAGGGAAAGAAGTGCAGACAAATTGGAAGAAAATTAAGCAGCCAAGACAGGTGTTGGAAAGAAAATCCTTCTCCTGCTGGGATGCTGTTTCTCAGGTTTGTGTGGCCTAGGAAAGCTTGGCCCTGTTTCAGTTACAGAACACAGGAAATGGAGGTGGTGACAGCAACCTGCCTCAACTTGCACAGCCCAGAAGGAGAGAGAGGTCTTTTCTGGGCAAAGGTTGGAATTCTGCTGCTGGGGACTCTCGGACCATCTCAGCTGTACCTGCAAAGTCCCCTACCACAGGGCTACAGCTCTGCCTTTCTGTGTGCCCTTGACAGGCACCCTGGTCACAAGACACCTGCCTCTGTCACTGGACTGTGGGGCAGCTGAGGAGGAAGCTGAGCTTTTTGGCATGCTCTGACATTTGTTTCTTCCTCCTGCCACCCCCCTTTCTTAGATTCTCCTCTCTCAGTCCCTGCTCTTTCCTCAAGTGCCTTGCTTCCTTCTTATCATGGAGCTCTGGAGGGAGGTGAAGCTCTACAGGAAATGCTTCAGGAGATCCATGGGCCTGCGAGTGGATCACTCATGGAAGAGGGGGAGGCTCTGAATTGGTGTGCTTGAACAGAGAGCTGTGCAAAGGGTCAGTGAAGGGGTGAAGGTTACCACACAGAGGTGAGGCTAGTGGCATCTGCAGGCTCCTGTGATTGAACCCAGGGCACGTTAAGAGGTCAGTGATGTGTGATGGAGGGGATATGGGGGGAGAACAACTATGGGACAACACGTGAGCTGAGAGATAGGAGAAGGTCCTGTGGTTGTTAGGGTTGAGCCAAGAGGGTGACATTGCTGGCATGGCTGGGAGGGAGGTGAGAGGTGGTGAACCAAGAGCTCAGAGCAATGGGGGCTGTGTTGCAAGATGGTGAGAGGTTTATACAGAGGTGCAGTGTACAGAGAAACAAAATGATGAGACAGAAGACATTTAAGAGGAATTGAGGTCCTAGAGGTTGAGAGCAGGACTGTTACTGATAGGTAAGGCTTTATAAAGCCTTACTTACTGGTAAAACAGGACATGTGGTAGGGTTAACCGTGATGTGAGGGGATGCTGCCTTGAGAGAAGGCTACAGAGTTGGTGCTGTGTGTGAGGGGCAAACTGGGGGGTGGGGAATTGGGTAAGAGATAAATGCCCAGTGGAGTTGTTAATCCAGCTCCAGTTTAAAGCCTTCAGGGACCTTTCTTAGAGGTTACGGTTTTTATTTGGGGCTCTGTCTTTCCTCACCCCTTCTCCCCGCCCCCTTGCCCCAGCCCCTGAGAACATGTCTGACATGTACGGGTGTGTGTGCAGACATCTTCTTTCCCAGGCGAGGTCGAAAGGAGGAAGTGACTGTGGGGAGCAGCACTGCTGTAAATGTCTCTTTGTCCGCTACCTTACAGCTGCCCCAGATAAGTCTGGCCAGCTTCTAGGCGGAAAGGAATTGAGCTATTCCATTCCAAGCACAGACTCTCCTCCTTCCCTCCCTTGCATTTACTCATCCCACAGGGTAAGAAGGCGCTCTGTCCACTGTATCCTTCCTGCCCCGGGCAGCGATGACTGCTTAACTCATTGGCAGCTTGGATCAGGCCATTTCCCGGCATCAGGGGACATGGGCAGAGAAGCCACCATGTTGTGAAGGCAAGGTTTCGTTAGCTCCCACTCCCAAAGTGGCCTATACTTGTGCCTATCTCAGTGGAAAGAGCTCCACAGAGGGCCCTTGCCAGCAGTCTCCAGCACACCCCAGTATGGAGCTAACCTGCTGAGAAAAGCTGAACATAGAGATCTTGATAGACATCTTGCCAGGACCAGAGTGCCATGCCCTCTCCCAGTCACTCCCAGTGAGCACACGGCTTTCAAGGAGCCATTCACCTGCAGGAGAGCACTTGCACCTAATGGGTTTTAAATCTAACTCCTGCCTACAAGTTGAATCTGGCAGGAACACCATCACCTCCTGTGCACGGGACAGATCTGCTCTACTTCCCATGGATGCAGATGGAAATGCAGATGCCTGATCAGCATTTCCGTGCAGATGCCCTGCGAAATGCCCTCTTCCACGCTCTCCCAGAGGAATCTCCCTTGCCTCGGGGAGAGAGGAGCGAGCATGTCTGCAGTAGTAGCAAGCCTGCAGGAGGTCGGAAGCAAAGCGGGGTGAGTTTCACCGAGCATCCACCATTCTCCGTGCCCCTGGTCAGAGCCTGTCCCGCCCCGCAGCCCCAGCGAACCCGCAGGGTACGTACCCGTCTCCCACCACCACGCACTTGATGGCTTGCATGGCTCCGGACCCGTGGCGGTGGACGGTGCCCGAGGCAAAGGGAAGTCAGGCCAAGGCAAACAGCAGGGAGGGATGGGCAAATGTGGGTATCAGGACACAGGTTGCAAGGAGGGCGGAAGTGGAAGAGGGAACTTCTCTCGACGATCACGCTCGGTCCCCCCGCCCCTGCACCGCAGCGGCAGCGCTGTGGCAGAGGCCGTTCTGAAGGCGGAGCAGGCGTGACTCCTCGGTCGGGGGTGACGACTGCTGTAATATTTCTCGTTCTCCCTGCCTGTCTCACCCACTCCCTTCCCACCTCATCCCAATGAACAGCGGGGGGCACCAAACCGCTTTCCCAGGGGAGCTGAACAAGGGTTAGAAGCGGGATGAGAATGTGGAAGGGTGGGTTTTCTCCTCCCTCCTTTATCATCCAGGCTTTGGAGGACGTGTTAGCCGGGAAGGGAATTTGAAGTGGTAGTACTAGGGTAATGAGGGGTAATGAAGGTTTTTCAGGTCTTCCCAACGCCTCTAAGTGTCAAGGGTGAAACATCACAAGGAGCAATACTTCTGCGAAGGCTGAACAAGGAAGTCATGCAGCCTCTAGAAAGCAGCTGCGGCCCAATGGCTGCTCTGTTCCTCCTCTGCTGTGGGGATAAGGTATTGCTGCACTTACTTACCTGCCCAGACTACTCGTACATCCTTCTCTTCTTCAAGATGAACAACCCCAACTCTCTCAGGCAGTCCTCATTGTAGTCAGAAAAGAAAAGAGTTTTAGAGCTAAGCATCGAGAAGAAGAAAGCAATCACCCTAAGAAAGAAGAGACGAGAGCAGAATGATCCCAGGAAGCTCTACTCCTTTCTTTATTGAAATGAGGGTTTGCCTCCTCTTCCTTCCTTCTCCTCCCATGCAACACTAATCCTCAAAAAGAGTGTATGTGTGCACATCTGTGTGCTCCAGCCTGACCTCATGAGGGGATGGGCAGGAGATGGGTTTTATAGAAGATGGGATATGGTGGCACAGAATTAATTAAGAATTTCAGGCTTTGCCTGGAGGCCAATTAGACCAAGAACAGTGGGTTTGCAGCTGGGATGTTCCTGAAGGAAGGAACTCTGAGTAAAGTGTTTCTCCAAAGGCTGATGACCTCTGTGCTGCTGCAGCCACAGGAGGCTGTTGCGACTGACCTGCTCTGGAGGAGAGCGCTCCCAGCTGTCACTCAGCGCTGGCTACAGCCCAGAAACCTTCAACCATGGAATGTTTCCAAGTCTTGCCGCTGTTTCAGAAGCATGAAGTGACCAGCTGTACGAGGTGTTCCCTCTGTGGGTGGTAGGGAAAGGGGAGGAAGGAAACCCACTGACACCTCTGCAAGTGAGAGCAGGAATGGGACACAGGAATCCAGGTCAGAGAAGGACATAAGAGAGGGGGACAAAGGCTTTTACAGAGGGGAGATGGAAAGGACAGGCAGGCACAGAATATATTAACTCAGTCAGAAGGCAAGTGTATCAGGCTCTAGAGAATGCTACTGGTGGAAAGACAAAAACCATTCTAGGACCTGGTGGCAGGGATGAACAAGGACCACTGACCTGCTGAACACCTGAACACCTGTGTTTGCTTTTGTCCTGATAGTCTGGCATATGGGCTTGTGAGACTGGCAGTGCGGAAGGGACCGGTGAAGAAGACCAGTTTAATTGGTCAGGGAAGAGGGATTGTTGTGGAGAACCCACATACAGGTGGGCCCCATGTCAAAGACACTGTAAATCTGCATGTCCAGCAATAAGCCACAAAGTCCTGTCAAGAGCCCATTTCTGGGCAAATTACTTTTGCAACATAATTCCCTGCAACTGCAATGGACAGTCAGTTCTTGTCCAGTCAGAAGTCTGTGCTGTGAATCTATAAACATCCTTCCTCCACCAGCATCTCTGTAGAGGGACAACAGGGATCTACATAAAAGCTTTCAGGATGTTTCTTTCCATCACATTTAAATGGGATTAAATGGGATTATTTAATAAGGGGATATTACACTCAAATAACACATACAGTAATCACTCTAAGAACAACCGGCACCTGCTGCATTAATACCTTTCATTTGTACATGCTGCATGAAAAGGAAGGAACCTGCAGGAAACAGGCTCATAAACCCAGACTGAGCATATACAGATATGCTGCTGCTTGCTCTGATGTCCTCTCACACCACCAAGAGGTGCTCTTGACATGAGTTTCCTTCTGCATGTGCAGCAGGGCACACATCTGGCGTTTTTGTTCCCTTTGCTGAGCTTGAGGGAGATGCTAATGGGAATTAATTGCTCAGTGAGACACTTTTGTTCTGGGAGGCTTTCAGGGTGGTGAGCTGGGTCACCTCAGAGCGACCTGGATGTGCTGGGTTTGCATGGCACCCATGGGAGACTGCAGAGCAGGGATGAAATGCATGATACTGCTTTTCCTCAACAAGGATCCAAAGCAGTGAGGACCACCTATCTCTCCCTCTCTTTCTGTGGTGTTTTGCCCCCTCAAGGATGACAGAATAAAAGTAAGGGGGGCTCTTTCAGAAATGGTGCTTGCACACCACAGCCCTGTACAGGAGGGCAGGAGCTGAGCAGGAGGCTTGTCCTTCAGCACAGACAGAATAGCAGGGAGGATTCTTTCATGGAGGCAGCACAGTGCTCATTTCTTTGCACACACAGGACATGGTCACAGCATGTCTTCTCATCCCCCTGCATTTTTTTTTGATGTGACCTCTCTCTCAGGCAGTTCTGAGTGGCCATGAGAACTTTTCTCTGTGCATTGGGTGCTCATCAGGGTAAACATTCATTTGCTTCAGCCTGACTGGGCTGCAAACTGTCCCCACTTCCTATATTCCCCTTTTGTACCTTCCCACTTCCCCTTTGACACAGCTTCATATCATCTGTCTCCTGCTTTTAGTTCTTGCTTTGCTGCTTCTCTTTTCCAAAATTCCCACTCCTCCCCGTTGCTGCTTCCCCTCCCCCCGTCACTGCTGTGGTTTCTCAGACTGCCACAGCTGCTTGAAAAGCCTGTCCTGACTTAAGAGCTCAGATCAGAACTGAAGTAGGCAATGATGTTCTGCAGCCCCTCTTAGAGAGGCTGTGGAGTTGTTTCATACAGGGTCTGTTTTCTGATGGGGCCCTCTTCTCCAGCCTAAATTTGTTCCATCAAACAAAAGCTTAGAAAAATAATGACGTTTCTAATCCAGCCTCACTGAAGACAAGCTACCTACATTTACATCCATCATAAGCAACTCAACTTGCAAAAGTGCTTACTTAGTTTTGCACCTGTCTTACTCATGGGCTGGTCTCCAGAATCTACTGCAATCAGGGGCAGGTGGTCCATTCCTGACCTCGTGTCATGGAGGCTTCTCTGTCTTCTGAGTGTGACTGCTCTCAGCCTTTCCACTTTGGGCCAAAACAGCAGTTCTGCTGCCATCTTCCTACCTGGAGCACTGAAAGAGGTTCACCTCCTCCTCCTCTTCATCTTTTCCCTTATGGATCTGGGTAAGCAGAAGAGCATGGCACAAACCTTTGGGCTTCATGTTCTTTGTGATGGTTGTTTCATACTTGTACTTCCCTCAGTCAAGAAATTGTTCACAGACACTAGATCATACCAGGGGTTTGTGGCTTGGCCTTATCTGGTTCTCTGTACTTCTGCAGGTCCCCAGTGATGCTGATGTGGGTTTCCATTCCCAGAGACATTTTACTATCAGTCAGTAACAACCCCCATCTTGCTGATACCAGCGTGCCAGTTCAATGGCAATAAATACAGATCAATATCAGACTGTGCATTCTTTCCCACAAGGTGTTTAGACAGTTGAACAACATTTTTCACCTGCCTGTTGTAGAAGGAAGGTTACAGGGACTAAAGATTATATGTGTAAATTCAAACTTGAGTGTCAGCTGCATGACTTGATTCCCCTCCCTGCTAGCACTCTCTGTATGTTATCAGATGTTAGATATACTGTGTTTCACAAATACAGATCTAATACATATCTTTTCTCGTAAGTGATGATGTCTTCTAGGAAGGCTGCACCAGGGAAGTGAAAAGAGCTGTTCAGAGTACTAAGAAAATCTATAGCTACTCTGTTTTACAAGACTAATATTTCCTGAACTACCAAAGTAAAATCTTGTGCTTCCCTCCCACCATTTTATTTCAAAGGCATAAAGCTTCAAGCTTGCTGCGCTTTCAAGTCTAACAAAAAAAAAAAAAATCCCTCTGGCTCTTCATTCAAGTTTATCAGACTCTAAGTGACCCTTCTGTAATCTTTATAAGAGGGTTTCTTCTTGCCTATGGCCTTTTATAATCACCATCTTTCTACCTTTAAAATAGACTCCAGTCCCTAAGCCCAAACTGAATGGCAGCCTAAGCCTCCTGAAGGAGCTATTGAATTTGAACAGACCTGTTCATTGTTGCTCTGTGGAGACTTGTGGGAATACAGTTGACATGTTCAGCACAGAGAAATCCATGGCACTTTGTCCCTGCCTTTATCCCCTTGAAAGCAGTAGGAAATATTTATATGTCCTTTTTATTTACACAATTATTTTAAGCCCGTGCCAAGCAGCAGAAAAGTGCATGCACATTGTTGGTTTGATATTTTCATCATGACCACCAGAACAACACGTATTTCCAGCTCAAATTTAAGTTTTTGTGTGCAGTCAGGGATCATCTGGGGAGGAAAACTGGTCCCTGGCACAGGAGGCACAGGGAGTAATGCCTGGAGTACTGATCAGCAGCAGTCTGCCTAATCTGCCCGTGCTTGCTGAGGTGAGAGCAGTGGACCAGCCTGGATACCCCCTTTGCACACACTGGCCTTGCTGACAACACCTGTGGGAGAACCCACACGCTCTGAGCCACTGGCTATGGGCAACTGACCACACCGTACGGCATTTAAACCTCATTTTCCCTAGGATACATCTGATCCTATATCCCAAGGGCATAATTAATTTTCATTTGTTCTTGTCCTTCCTTCCTTCCTTCCTTCCTTCCTTCCTTCCTTCCTTCCTTCCTGGAGTCCTTCCTGGAGTCCTTCCTTCCTTCCTTCCTGGAGTCCTTCCTTCCTTCCTGGAGTCCTTCCTGGAGTCCTTCCTTCCTGGAGTCCTTCCTTCCTGGAGTCCTTCCTTCCTTCCTTCCTGGAGTCCTTCCTTCCTTCCTGGAGTCCTTCCTGGAGTCCTTCCTTCCTGGAGTCCTTCCTTCCTTGAGTCCTTCCTTCCTGGAGTCCTTCCTGGAGTCCTTCCTTCCTGGAGTCCTTCCTTCCTGGAGTCCTTCCTTCCTGGAGTCCTTCCTTCCTGGAGTCCTTCCTTCCTGGAGTCCTTCCTTCCTTCCTGGAGTCCTTCCTTCCTTCCTCATTCTCTCCATCACTGTGTCTTCCTTTGGGTGTTGTCTCCCTACCTTTTTTACTTGAAATAATGGAAGTTCTGTTTTGTAGTCCATTCATGGTCTTTCCATGCCATGACCACCGAACATGTGACACCTTAAGGGCATTTTCTGACACATTGCTGGCTGGGGTAGTGTTGGTATCCATCTGAGTTGACTACAGATCTGTATTGCCTGTCTGGGATGCTCAAGCAGACTGACTTCTCAGCTGGTTCTAGGTTTCCTCAGGAGAGGAACTGGTTGTATTGCTCCAGGGTAAACCTAGAACTGAAGTAGTTTGTCCACCATGAGAATTAGTGGAGGACTAGGGACCAGGGACCACGACAGGGAGGCATACTTTCCCTGAACTTTGGAAAGAATGGGAGATGCTCTAGGGTTAGTTTATTTACATGATCCTGTCTGTTGTGTACCCTCATGAGAAAACATCTCACAGGTGCTTTGTTTTCACATGACATAGACTCGTGCAGTTTTTTATCAGTGCATTCCCCATTCAGACTCCTCTGGCTGAAATAACTGAAAGCATTTAAGGTCCATCAAATGTCACAAGCAAGGCTACCAGATCCAGAGGAATGCAAGTAGTGGAGGTGATCATTGAACTGAAATAGGAGCAAGGTCTCCAAACAGGGCATCTAGGCATTCCAACAGACAGGCAGGAAAAGCTTTGAGAAAGAAACATCAAGGAGCTAAAAGATGAAGGAAGTATGGAGGAGAGACACAGGGCCAGGTTTTGTACTCTGCTGGAGTGCCTGAAAGTACTTCTGCAGTGTATACAGACATCCATTTTGGTGTTTGCAGGTCTTTGTGGCTTGACCTGCTCACACACGTGTGCAAGAACAGCCCTGATCAAGCTGCCTGTATATGTCTCCTACCTTTGCAGCAGGCAAGATCATGTAGGCACACAGTTTGTGGTGATTGAGAGTGGGGCTGTGGCCGAGCCTCATCCCTAACAGGCTACAGCTGTGAAAAGCAGGTGAGCAGCATTGACAGCAATGAGCCATGGAGTGCCCAGGTGCACTGACCAACCACCAAAGGGAACAGAGGGCACACAGGTGCAATGCATGAACCTTGAGAGGTATAAAAGGCTGGGCTAAAGAACAAGAAGGGTAGATGCTTGCAGTCTTCTGAGGTGATGTGATATTGCTGTGTGTGGGTTGAAGCAGTCTGAAATTGTATGGTGTTACTCTGTGTATCGTGCCCATCTCAGCTGTGATGTATGCTGTGACAAGATCACATCGTTCTAGTGAGTACTTCAGGCTGACATGTCTGCTTGATGTCAGCTGCAATACTGCTCAAACTACTTTTTTTGTGGAAAAGAGTGATGGAAGGAAGGACTGGAGCTTATACACCAGAACCAGCTCCAGTGAAGAAACTGGGGGCTCTGGCCTAGGTTGTGGAGCAGTGAATTCTCCTCTTACGTAGCCCAAAATCTCAAGACAGAAATTTAGTTTGCAAAGGGTAGGATTTTGATAATTTGTCACCCAAGTGCAGGCTTCTGATAGCTTTTAGGTGTGGACATCTCATGTAATGAAGATCTGGGTGAAGACATGGGTATAACAGTTAAAAATGAGTTTGCATTCATGTAGCTCACTCTCTTCCTCTTTCTTCACTCCCAAGTTTCTAACTGCTTCTTAGTAAATGTTTAAACTGGCTATAGAAAATGAGTCCTAAATGCATACCACCAACTCTTCCTAAGGATCACAGGTTGTGACCCTGCCTACAGCTGCCTGTGTAAATTCATTCTGGATTTCTGCCACTGCTTGACATGTATAAGCTGGGGATATCTCCCACTCTTAACTGGAGGTTCATCCAAAAACAGCACTGAACTTTCAGCATAGCCACAGCTTAAAGCAAGTACAAGACACTGGGAAGAAGGGAGAGCAATGAGAGCAATCTGTGTCTTTTAATGTGAGGCTGAATGGCCCTAGAGCAAGGGACCGAATCAGGGAATAATTTTGGAAAATTTTGGTCTATTTCCCTACACCCCATTTAATCTCAGTATGATCTGTTGTATCCATTCCATTTCATTTTTTCTGGATTTTTAATTTTAACGTTTGATTGACAATATCTCCTTTTGGGAGTGTTTGTTCTACTTTGTTCATTCCCTTTCCTGAAACAGGAAAGGGACTCAAATCTTGAAATCAGAGGACAAAGTTGAAATTCTTCCTTTCAGGAATAGGAATGAAGTCTTGCAATTTAAATGAGGATCGATTGGGCAAACTTCACTCTGTATTCCTGCACTTCAGGTCATCCCACAGGCTTTTCTTGTTTTCACATCTTATCATGAGGTTTTTTTGGTGGTTTTGTTTTGTTTTTTAATTTCAATTTTTCTATTTCTGTTCTGTGTCTTTGTTTACCTTTCTTTACTGATTTTAGGGATTTCAAAGGGAATAATTTTGGCACGTTTTGGTCTATTTCCCTACCCCCAATTTCATCTCAGTGCCATTGGTTGTAGTCACTCAATTTCAAATTTTCTGGATTTTTCAACTTCATTTTTGATTATCTATATCTCCTTTTGGGAGTGTTTGTTCAACTTTGTCTCCAATTTCAAGATTTCATTCCCTTTCCCGAAAGGAAGAATTTCCTTTCAGGGAAGGGAATGAAATATTGCTATTTCAACGAGGATCAATTGGGCAAGCTTTGATCCATGTTCCTGCACTTCAGGACATCCCATTGGCTCTTCTTTTTTTTGCATCCTACCTGGTACCTGGGTTTGTCAGTGGTTTTTTTTGGGTTTTTTTTTATTTGGTTTTTTTTTTTTTTTTT